>JASANB010003451.1:0-104870 GCA_030248155.1 Sabatieria punctata
TACGAGGTTTTCCAGAATTTTAGAGACAAAGTGTGTTAAACTTAAGTCACGAAAGTGCACCCACACATCCTTTTAGCGCAAAATTGATCAAGATTTTGGCTGAAATTCACCAAAAACTAGTAAAATAGTAGTAAAATTTCTATTTTACTATTGACCCCGTTTGGTGGTTTTATTTTATTTTTCCTTTACTATTGGCTCATAATTTTACTTTTTACTATTATTTTACTACTAGTAAAATATCACTAGTTTTTTTCTAATTTTTGTTTTACTATACTTTATGTACGTAAAATAACAGTAGTATTATTTACCTTAGGGAATGCATCCCGGATCACACAGATCGTATCAGTTTCAGAAACTTTCAACTTCGGGTCTTTCATACTTTTCAGCAGAACGTTTTGCCATACTCCACCATAAGACGGCTTCTTTTTTTGTTTGTAAATGAATCGCCAGCATCACTACTATACTTCGAACGTTTCATTTGCACGGCAGATTAACCAATTCTTAACAACTATGTACATACAGTCACAGTCATGTCTCATTAATCCGGACAAGATTTGGGCAGGTCCCATTTTATTTTTTCTTCATGTTGTATACAGATGTTATTAAAAACGTCATTTCACATGGAATTGAGCGCAAAAATTTCGGCTAACTCTCCTCCAAAAAATGAAACTGGGGGGGTCCGATCCGATCCGATATAATGGCGGAGCTGTACGGCCCTACGATCAGACCAAAATGTGCATTTCGTGACCCCATAACATCTTGTTATGGTGAGAGCTTGTGGTTAGCTATCACTGTTAAGCTAGATTGCAGTGAGTGCTACTAGTCTCTGTATAAGTGTGTTTTATCTTGCTATGGAAATGTTCTGGAAAGGTCAGTCACTCTCTCTCCCTCCTTCTCTGACTGGAAACTTCAGGAATGTTCCATAGCCGTATATAGACAGCCTGCTCTCTAGTGTCATTGTGTGTCATCGAGTATGTATCTCCCACTGTCTCCTACTTGTCTCTAGTGGCTCTACTGTGGAGCCACTCTCTGTCACTGCTTCCCATTGTTATTTGTTGTTATTGTTGTTGGGCGGTTACGCCAAATAAAACCCCTTTACTTTGATATCCTGTTGTACTCACTATCACTCGGCCTAAGAATAGTAGTGATGCTGGCAGTTCAGCTACAAGCAAAAAAAGAAGCCGTCTTATGGTGGAGTATGGCAAAACGTTCTGCTGAAAAGTATGAAAGACCCGAAGTTGAAAGTTTCTGAAACTGATACGATCTGTGTGATCAAGGATGCATTCCCTAAGGTAAATAATACTACTGTTATTTTACGTACATAAAGTATAGTAAAACAAAAATTAGAAAAAAACTAGTGATATTTTACTAGTAGTAAAATAATAGTAAAAAGTAAAATTATGAGCCAATAGTAAAGGAAAAATAAAATAAAACCACCAAACGGGGTCAATAGTAAAATAGAAATTTTACTACTATTTTACTAAAAAAAGTAGAATTTCAGCCAAAACTTTTGGCACCTATGTTCCAAATTTCAGCCTATTTGGTCAAAATTTACGGAAATGGCAGTAAAAAGAAATGTGATCATTTTTTTTGAGACACCCTGTAGTTATGCAAGAAAGTCTGAAATTTGTTCTTCTTCCTACTTTCCCGCACAAAAATATCGAAAATATTGAAGCGAAATATCGCGATATCGATATTGGAAAAAGGGTTGATGTATCGACTTTTCGATATCGATATATCATCGGAACCCTACTAATAAGCCTGTTTTACATTACGTTTCAGCAAGTTGTTGAGCCAATTTCAGCATTTCCTCCACTAAGCCGATATGTTCTTTGCTCAAATCTCTCAGCCCGTTCAACTGTTCATCCTTTGAAATGATCAGGAAATGGTGCTTTGCCTTAAAATCGTAGTAAGAAGGTTAGAACAACATTTTGCACTTCAAAAACAGCACCCCACAGTTGTTTGTGGGTTCGAAATCGGTCGAGGCGATGGGAAGTGGTGGACACAAAGCCCAACCCAGGACACCGAAAGTCAGCAATGGCAAGTAGATAAATGGGAACCAAACCTTAGTTGTCTTGCACACACCGACAGCAAAAGGGGAGGGTTGTTGTTAAGGAGGCTGCCGGACCTTCTGTCTCTTCCTGCTCTATTAGCTACTCCTAGTCCGAAAGGATAAAAAGTTACAACAACAATATCAGAGTCCTAGCTTGATTGATCAATCCGTGCTGAAATCGTAGACATTTCTTTAGGTACCCTTGTTTTTTCAAAACGCTCTGTCTAGTATCTGTATTTACTAACGTTCTTTTACTAGTGGATTTTTATTTTACTAAATTCGCTACAAATACAGCCCTTCAATTTAATTTTTGTTTTCGTTTTACTACCAAGCACCTCAGATTTTACTAATTTTGTTTCACTAATCATTTTACTATGATTTTACTGTCATAAATGCAATTTTGCATTAATGATGCCAAGATCTTATAACTAACTGATTTTGGTGCGAAATAGTTGCTGAGTTAGGCTGAAATTGATTAAGATACGAGGTTTTCCAGAATTTTAGAGACAAAGTGTGTTAAACTTAAGTCACGAAAGTGCACCCACACATCCTTTTAGCGCAAAATTGATCAAGATTTTGGCTGAAATTCACCAAAAACTAGTAAAATAGTAGTAAAATTTCTATTTTACTATTGACCCCGTTTGGTGGTTTTATTTTATTTTTCCTTTACTATTGGCTCATAATTTTACTTTTTACTATTATTTTACTACTAGTAAAATATCACTAGTTTTTTTCTAATTTTTGTTTTACTATACTTTATGTACGTAAAATAACAGTAGTATTATTTACCTTAGGGAATGCATCCTTGATCACACAGATCGTATCAGTTTCAGAAACTTTCAACTTCGGGTCTTTCATACTTTTCAGCAGAACGTTTT
Source organism: Sabatieria punctata (assembly GCA_030248155.1). Classification (NCBI taxonomy): domain Eukaryota; kingdom Metazoa; phylum Nematoda; class Chromadorea; order Araeolaimida; family Comesomatidae; genus Sabatieria; species Sabatieria punctata. The sequence continues at coordinate 2,932 of JASANB010003451.1, forward strand.
GCCATACTCCACCATAAGACGGCTTCTTTTTGCTTGTAGCTGAACTGCCAGCATCACTACTATTCTTCGAACGTTTCATTTGCACGGCAGATTAACCAATTCTTAACAACTATGTACATACAGTCACAGTCATGTCTCATTAATCCGGACAAGATTTGGGCAGGTCCCATTTTATTTTTTCTTCATGTTGTATACAGATGTTATTAAAAACGTCATTTCACATGGAATTGAGCGCAAAAATTTCGGCTAACTCTCCAAAAAATGAAACTTCGGGGGTCCGATCCGATCCGATATAATGGCGGAGCTGTACGGCCCTACGATCAGACCAAAATGTGCATTTCGTGACCCCATAACATCTTGTTATGGTGAGAGCTTGTGGTTAGCTATCACTGTTAAGCTAGATTGCAGTGAGTGCTACTAGTCTCTGTATGCGTGCCTTTTATCTTGCTATGGAATGTTCTGGAAAGGTCAGTCACTCTCTCTCCCCTCCTTCTCTGACTGGAAACTTCTAGAATGTTCCATAGCCGTATATAGACAGCCTGCTCTCTAGTGTCATTGTGTGTCATCGAGTATGTATCTCCTACTGTCTCCTACTCTTGTCTCTAGTGGCTCTACTGTGGAGCCACTCTCTGTCACTGCTTCCCATTGTTATTTGTTGTTATTGTTGTTGGGCGGTTACGCCAAATAAACCCCTTTACTTTGATATCCTGTTGTACTCACTATCACTCGGCCTAAGAATACAACAATCTCATCTTCATTTCGGATGCTATACATCGCTCAACTCCTGAGTGGTAAGATATCTACTGCCCAGAATAGCTGGTCTACGCCCAGCCGATGCGTCACATTCCATGACCTCCTGCTCTATGCAAAATGTGGTAAAAATATTCGGGGTAGCCAAATTACTGCGTAACAGGGGAAGGAAATTATTACGAGCAATTATAATGGACAAAAACGAAATTACGTAATTGTTCAACCCCTTAATACCAACCAGGTTGCCTGGCTAGTACCGACCTTAGAAACGGCAAATGACACTTGGTATCGGAAGCAGAAATCGGTGTTAATGCATGGAATTATTTTCTTACAATACTAAAACTAATCCACTCAGCAATGATGACTAACGGTAAGAGAAGTCATAACTCACACGTACTCCCATTAAGATTTTATCAATCAGGCAGTACCACTGGCTACCCGCCAAAAACAGAACAACAAACAACCATCCATATAACAAAGAAGAAAATATACACCCAAATCAATCGAAGCGGTTCACGGATGTGAAGATGGGTCGACGACCATTTCAGCTAGATTGGGATTGGCGATGGCATCCGGGTGTTTCAGCTGCATCAGAAACACCTGCACCAGCAGCTTCATCGAGGTGTCTTTGGCCTTAGGCACCAGATGCACAGTCAGCGTGTTGACCCCGTCCTGGAGAGAGGTGATCCAGAGAAATCTTCCATCTTCCTGCAGAACTGCCATCGGCTGTGCGTTCATTTCGGCTGAGTCAATCGGACACACACCCCAGAGTCTCGCCAGAACGTCCTGCAAAGCTGATTGGTTGATCTTCCTCCACCACCACCTGGCAAACTGCTATCTGCTCGTTTTTAGCTCTTACACTCATGCATTTGACATATGGTACCCCTACCTTGTGGTACCGGTACCATAATGGTACCCCTAGCTTGCGGCATACATGTAACAGGGGGTTGGAAGTCTGCCCACCAGCCGACTTGGGCCAGACCCCCGATCGGGAACCCCCCAGAGACGATTTCTCTAACCACTAGTGTTGTTAGGCTCTTTTTTTTTCAAGGCCCATTTCGAAAATTTTTTATTTTATTAACAGTATGGAAATTTTGGGGGAAAATCGCAGAATTTAGCCTCAGACATACTAGGAAAAAATTTGAAAAAAAAAATTTCGAAATGAAAAATTTTCATAAATAAAGCTTTTTTTTGGCTTTCAAAAAAAATTTTTATAACTCTACAACCCCCCTCCAATTTTTCAGGCAAGAAATTTTTTGCGCAAATTTTTGCGATTTTTCTACAATTTCAGACACAAAAATTGGCAAAATCGGCTGGAAAACAGGCACTTTTTAGCTGTATTTGAGCCTCGATTAGCGATTTTTGACGATTTTTATCCGATAAATTGCGATTTCGCGGTTTTTGAGTGCCCAAGCATTCCCTAGAATTTGGGCTCAGACCCCCGGTCGGCGTTGGATCCCCAAGCCCAAACCCTCATTCGGCGGATGACTGTTACATGTATGCATGCCTTGTAGTGCCAGCTCCTTATGGTGACTTTTTGGCTTACCATCCCATCCCATCAGGCGCTTTACCCACAGCTAGAGATGTGCACGGGCACCTTTTTTCCGGCCCGGCCCGGCGGGCCGATCAAGTGAGGCATGCCCGGTCCGCCATGCCCAACGGGCATCAAAATCGGGCCCGGCCCGGCCCGGCCCGGGGGGCCTGAAAATGGTGCCCGGCCCGCTCAAAATCCGGTCCGGCCCGTTAATTTTGCTTTGTCTTACTAAATTTTTGAAAATTTGGCATGAATATTCAGATTAAAAGCTAAATTTCATGTTAAGCTTTGAAAATTGGCATTTTAAAACAGCGAATTTCAAATTTATACTTGACAAATTTTTAATTAGAGTGCGAACTGGTATTGGGTTGTTTTCCAGGGGGGTTTTGTCATTGATAATGATACACAATGTACTAATACCATACAATGTACATTACATATCCAGGGCAATGAGGGTGGTTGACACCCTTTTTAAAGTCAGACGCAGAAGCTCAACCCTATTAATCTAAGTGTGCACTTGAATCTAAGCCTGAGCTCCAAATTGAGGCTTAAAATTAAGTTGGTCGGCAGGTGGAGTAAAGGCTTGTGTACGAACGGCACCAAGGGTGAAATTACTGTTAAAATAATTCTGCATACTGTAGAACGGCGCGTATTTTGAATTCATTTGGGGCAATGCTAAGCTAATCAAGGTGTTCTTTTTTTATTCTGCTGTTCTTTATACATGCCCGGCGGGCATCAAAATCAGGCCCGGCCCGGCCCGGCCCGGGGGGCCTGAAAATGATGCCCGGACCGGCCCGGCCCGTCCGAAATCGTTGACGAGCATGCCCGGCCCGTGCACACCTCTATCCACAGCCCCCACGCGATATAAAAATTTGCACCCATCGGGGAAATAAAAATGTGGGGGGGGGGTTATTTTTGGTGGGGGGTGGGGGGGGGGGGGGTATTTCTGTTGGGGGGTGTTTTGTTGTGTTTGTTTGTTTTGTGGGTGTTGGGTTGTGTTGTGTGTTCTTTGGGGTGGTGTTTGTTGTTTTAAATTAAAAATGAGGGGTGTGGTGGGGTGTTGTTTTTTTTTTTTTTTTGGGGTTTGTATATTCTGTCTCGGGTGTTGGTCGTCTTATCTTCCTCTGCCGTTCCTATCGCGCTGTCGCTCACGGTGTCGCAGCCGATGCAGCAGTAGTAGATGCTTGCCAACACAACCGAACAGACTTTTACTTGCCAGCCACACTAAAATACTGGCTAATAGACACGCGCACAAAGTAGAGAGAAAACTGGCCGAACCGCAAGGCAGGTGCGCAGAGAGAAGAAGTGAGTGATTTAAACACTGCACCAGGCCTTGCCGCTCAACACGCTAGACACACGGCCAGACCCACACACCGCTGCACTAGGGTGTATGTCTGGGCAAACGCGATCAATAGTTGGCTCCGCGGCCAAACCAGACAAATTATCACAGCAGCGCGCCGACCTACGTATGCACGTACTAGACAAGACTTGGATATGCACACATGCAGACATGCTGAACATATCAACACCTTTTCTTCTTTAAAGGTCGGCCTCTTCTAAGAATAGTCCCAGTCCCCGTAGCGGTCCACTGGTCTTCGCTCCCGGAGAGGATAGCGGCGCTCTGCTGGCCGGCGCTCGTTTTCGACCTCTCTCCGGCCGGTCTCGATCTCCACTACTTCGGGGTTGGCTGGGCGGTCCGGCACACGCTGCATATTCCTGGCGTTCCACAGCTGACCGTCTGACAGTCGGTAGTTGTATCTGCCCAACACGGCCGTCACTATGTAGCACTTTCGGGACCAAGGCGACTGTCCTTTGGGAGTGTGGCTCCTCTTAACCCGAACGCGTTGTCCCTTGTAGTACATCTGCCGCCAGGGTGGTTCCTTTTCGACTCCTTCCTGGGTGTTCCTGCTCGAATTTGTTTTGTTAGCAACCGTTTTTCGAGCGCTTTCCAAATCCTCCTCCCTCTCCTCCTTTTTGGGGCGCGACTGACGGCAAACTTCAAAGGCGAGGCGCGGCCGGCGTCCAAACAGCTTTTCCGCGGGGCTCTCACGCTCACCCTCCTGAGCTGTAGCTCGGTAATGGCACAGAATTTGCGTCAGTCCTTCTTCCCACTCCTGAGTGTTGGTGAAGGTTTGGATATGGTGTTTCAGGTACCGGTTGAACACTTCCACGAATGCGTTCTGCTGTGGTGTGTAGACTGGAGCTTTCTGGTGGAAAATGTCCCTCTCCTGTAGGAATTCCTCAAACTCCAGGCTGACGAACTGTGGTCCATTGTCCGTGAGAATCCTAGCAGGATTGCCGTACCTAGCAAACACCTGCTTCAACCACTGGATGATCTTCTTAGATGACGTATCAGTGGTGCAGAGGATTTCCGGATATTTGGAGTAGTTGTCCAGCAACACCACTACGCACTTCTTGTGGGCTGGGGCTGTCTCAAACGGACCTGTGATGTCCATTGACAGTTCCACCCATGGTTCTTCCGGTGTATAGAGATGTTCTCCTCGTGTGGGCACCTTAGGCTGCGACTTGGCGGAATCCAGGCAGGCACTGCAGTGGCGTACAAACTCCTCGCTCTCTGTAGCCATCCCCGGCCACCAGTAGCTTTCTCTGAGCTTGCGTTTGTAGCGAACGATCCCTGGGTGTCCCTCGTGGGCCTTGCTGAGTAGTTCTCTTCGGAGTGGACCTGGAACAACGATCTGGCTGTTGTTTCGCAACACCAGTCCTGTTTTGTCCTCCACCGAAAACTCGTCCTTCATCCTGTGATAAGGCAAGTTGCAAAACTGGCTGGGCAGTTTGGCTTTGTTTGGCCAACCCTCCAGGCAGAATTGCTTGACTTTGCTCAGCACTGGGTCGTCCCTCAGAGCTTTGGCGATTCTTCCGGCTGAGAATCCCAACTCCTTGACGCAACGAATCACTCCACTGGGTGCAGAATCGGTCTGCAGTCGCGACAAGACATCGGCCATGTGGTTGTTGTCCCCAGGCACGTACTGCACATCATAGTCGAACACGTTGAGTCTGTGCACCCAACGTTCGAATTTCTGCGATTTCCGTTGGTTGGTTTGTCGATGTAGCAGTGCTTGTAGCGCTTGGTGGTCAGTTCGAAGCGTGAAGTGTCTGCCCAGCAAGTATTTCTCCCAATACTCGCAGAAAAACATCGCCGCATAGGCCTCCTTTTCGGTGGTGTCCCACTTTCGCTTGGTGGCGTCCAGAGTGTGGTGTCCAAACGCGACTGGGAATTCCTGGCCGTGATGCACCTGAGACAGCATCCCACCAATGCCATAACCAGATGCGTCGGTAGTGACAAAGGTCTGCTTTAAGGGATGAAACATCTTAAGGCGCAGCCCCTTCGGTCCGCCAAGCAACTGTTTCACTCGTTCGAACGCCTCCTGAGTCTCCCGACCCCACACGAACTTCGTGTTAGCCCGTGTGAGTGCTCGAATTGGCTCCAGCTTGTCGCACAGTGAGGGCACGAACTTGCTTAAGTAGTTGACGGCTCCTAAGAAGCTCTGCACGTCCTTGACGTTTTTGGGTGGTGCCAGCTGCCTCAGACTCTCCAGTTTGTCGGGATCCGGCCTGACACATCCTTTGCAGATCACATGGCCCAAGAACTTCACTGATGGTTGAGCAACGACGCACTTCCTTAGGTTGAGGCGTAGATTCTTCTCGTTTAAGCGTTGTAGCACCCGTTTCAGGCTGTCATCGTGCTCCTTTCGATTCGCTCCATACACCAAAATGTCATCGATGTATGGCTGACACCCTGGCACACCTTCCAGCGTTTCGTGTACCAGTTTCTGGAACACTGCTGCACTGTCCCTCAGTCCCATCGGGAGTTTCTTGTAAGCGTAGTACCCCCATGGGGTGGCAGTCGTTGTGAGCAGCTGGCTGTCCTCATCCAGTTCTGCGTTGAAGTATCCCTTCAGCAGATCGATTTTGCTGAAGACCTCCGCCTGACTGAGTCTGTTATACAGCAAATCCTGGATGTTGGGCAGCGGGTACAGCACTGGATCGATGTCCTTGTTGAGCGGACTCAAATCGCTTGTTATCCTGACTGATCCGGGGTCGTCTGGTTTCTCCACGACCACCATGCCGTGTACTCGATCGGCATGCTCAACTCGCTCCCAGATACCTTGGCGTTCCATCAGCTCGACGGCTTCTTTGGCTCTCTCCTCAAAGCGCACTGGGATCGATCTCACAGGCTGTCTGGGTGGCGTCCTTGCGCCTGGTTTGAGCCGAATCCGGTGTTTGAAATCTGGGTAGGTGCCGACCTCCTTTTTCGTCAGGTTAGACAACTCCTCCAGCAGTGGCAGCAGTCCGGCAGTCCTCCAGGTCTCCAGCGCGTCTGGCTGCGAGTGTTGAAGCGTACTGGACGTCTGCTGTTCCCTCCTCACTCGACTGGCTGCTCCCGAATCAGGTTTCTGCACAGTTGCGCATCTGGGGTCCTCCTTGATAGTGGTGCTATTCGAATCCACATCGATATGCACTCCTCCCAGTGCACGCAGCGCATCCATGCCCAGTGTATTGTTGCATGTGTTGTTAAACACATACACTGGCACTGTCACTGACCGTCCTTGTAACGATAACTGCGCCCTGAATTGCCCTCGGGTAGCGATGGTAGAGTTGTCGAAATTCGCGAGTCTCCTGGCTGGCTTGACTGCGGTCCGTCCAAAGCACTTATGCCACTCGGATTCCGTGATTCCAGTAACGTCTGAGCCGGTGTCCACCAACATCCTCAGCGCACGACCCTTCTGGTCCTTATCCGGTGTGATCAGCACCTGACAGTGTACTGGTTGTTGTAGACCACGAATGTAGGCTCCTCTGCCATTGGTGATGTCCCTCACTCGAATGGCCCGGTTTTTGTTGCTGGATCCTCCTGACCGGCACGTCTTAGCGAAGTGGCCCACTTTTTTGCATTTGTGGCACTCCTGTCCCTTCGCTTGGCACGATTCGGCGTTAGCTCTGTGGCCATGTCTGCCACAAGCTGTGCAGGCATCGGCTGCACTCGACTTCCTCCCGGCAGATGGGTTGGAATTCCCTCTGGGCGCGGCGGTGGGCTGATAGGAGCGTCCTTTGCCTCCTCTCTGTCCTCTCCATCCTCCACGCTGATTCCTTCCCTGACTGGCCGCACCGATCTGCGCAGGTCGACTTCCTGTCAATTTGGCAGCATCCTGGCGCGCCGTCTCGTCTGCTTGCGCGACCTCCGCGAATCTCTCCAGGTTGACATCCCTCTGGCTTAGCAACTTCTCCTGCGTATCCCGGCAACTCAGTCCTTTGACCAACTGAATGGCCAACAGGTATTCTGTCAGGTCTCCTTCCGTGATGACACCGTCAGTGACTGGGAAGCTGCATTGTTGTATCAGCAGGCGTAGCTCCCGCAGATAGTCAGCAACTGGTTCACCGGAATGTTGAGTCCTCTGCAGGAAATCGAAGTGAGCCCTCACTGCATTGGTTGGGCGGTAGAAAATCCTCCTCGCCGCTCCCAGGAACTCCATGTAGGTAGTCTGGTTGTTAGCGAATTCCCTCTGGCTGGAGAATTGCGAGAGTGCGGCGGCTCCAATGTAGGACGTCAGAAACTTCCGTTTTTCCTGATCACTGAGTTTGCCGTCGGCCGGTCGGGTTTCATCGATTCCTTCGAGGAAATCGGTGAACAGTCGTTCCCACAACGGCCATGTCAGTACTGGCGACTCTCCTGGGTGGTGCCAGTATCGGTCCGGTGGTGGCAGGTGTAGTTTGCTAGGTCCGGGTTGTGCCATCGGTAGTCAGTGACTGGGCACTTGGTCCAGCCTGGAGATGCGCGATTCCTCCCTCCGAGATGCACGGTTCCGCCCCCGAGATGCACGGTTCCGTTTGAGTCGACAAGGCGGCGTTATTATTCACCGCCGCGGTTGGTCCGTTTGAGTCGACTATGCGGTGTTGTTTATCACCGCTCCAATGCGCGAGTCGAGTCCTGTCGTTCCTTTTGAGTCGACAATGCGGTGTGTTTATCACCGCCGCTATGCTCGAGTCCTTCCGTGAGAGACACGGTCCGTTTCTGGTGCGAATCCGTTAGTTTGTCGATGCGGTTCCGGTTGATCGAAAAGCAGCGCTGTAGTTTTGTCGATGCGGTGCCGGAGCAGGTGGTCCCTCATCAACGAGCGAGACGCCCCCGATTATCCGTCGTCAACGAACCAGGCGTCCCCGATTCAACGCACGAGATGTCCGGCAGGCTCCCCCGTCAATGAACGCAACACACGTCACTCGGCCTCCGCTGCACACGACACACACGGCGCTCCCCGTCCGGAGCAAACGACACGCACGCACGTCCGTCCTCAATGGAAAGAAGGTTGTTTAGCAAACAGACTCACTGAGCGCAGCACCCGGAGAATCGTCTTTGTTGTTGGCGGTGGCTGTCCAGCTGGGTGTCGAATTGCACATCGGTCGCCACTATTCTGTCTCCGGTGTTGGTCGTCTTATCTTCCTCTGCCGTTCCTATCGCGCTGTCGCTCACGGTGTCGCAGCCGATGCAGCAGTAGTAGATGCTTGCCAACACAACCGAACAGACTTTTACTTGCCAGCCACACTAAAATACTGGCTAATAGACACGCGCACAAAGTAGAGAGAAAACTGGCCGAACCGCAAGGCAGGTGCGCAGAGAGAAGAAGTGAGTGATTTAAACACTGCACCAGGCCTTGCCGCTCAACACGCTAGACACACGGCCAGACACACACACCGCTGCACTAGGGTGTATGTCTGGGCAAACGCGATCAATAGTTGGCTCCGCGGCCAAACCAGACAAATTATCACAGCAGCGCGCCGACCTACGTATGCACGTACTAGACAAGACTTGGATATGCACACATGCAGACATGCTGAACATATCAGGAGTTTGCCCCCACCTTTCGGCCAGACCCCCATTGAGACGCCATCCAATTTTTTTGCAGCAAACAAATAATTTTTTAAGCAAATCTTTTGCAATTTTTTAGTATTTCAGACACTAAAATCGCCTGTAAAACCAGCACTTTTTGGCTGGATTTCAAGCTAAATTAGGTATTCTTTTACGATTTCAGCTCAAAATTGAGAATTTTCCGAATCTTGAGCGCTTTTGATAATCAACCGTCCACCCTCAGAATTTCAGTTCAGAGTTCTCCCTCCGACCGGTACAAGGCCCCCAAACCCTCTTCTCCTTCGGCGGATGACCTGTTACATGTACGTATGTACCAAACAATCCCTCAGATGACCGGTTAAATGCATCGGTACTATCACCATAAAATGGTACCAGCACATAGGGCTAGAGACCTGCACGGGCCGCCCGCAGAGGATTTCAGTCGGGCCGGGCCGGGGGTGAAGGAAAAACTGTGTAGAGTGCAGTAAAATGGGTACAATTCCTATCAAAAATTTGAAAAATTTGTATATCATATTCAAATTTTGGAGGCTAATTTTCCCACCCAGGTCGGGCAAAAGCCCAACCAGGCCTTTCGAAACTACGAAAACGGTTAAATTTTGTTAATTTCACGCTCAAAATACCGTTTAAATGCGTTTATGAAGGCTAACTTTTCAAAACTTTTTCCACTTCGTTGGTTCCATACATGTAGTTGGGGGGAATGGGGGGGGGGGTATTTCCCCCCAGGCCCGATTTTCGGAGAAAATTCCCCCCCAGCCGGATTCTGGGGGGGGGGAATTTTTTGAAACCCTATTTTGGGTTTGTAAACCTGCAAACAGGGTTCCAGAAGCCCTGATTAGGGTTTCAGAAACCCAACTTGGGTTCCAGAGCCCTAGTTTGGGTTTCAAAAACCCTAACTAGGGTTCCGGAACCCTGTTTTGGGTTTCAAAAAACCTAAATAGGGTTCCGAAACCCTAATTTGGATTACTGAAACCCTAATTTGGTTTTCTGAAACCCTAAATAGGGTTCCGGAACCCTAATTTGGGTTACTGAAGCCCTAATTTCGGTTACTGAAACCCTAAATAGGGTTCCGGAACCCTAATTTGGGTTTCTGAAACCCTAAATAGGGTTCCGGAACCCTATTTTGGGTTCCTGAAACCCTAATTTGGGTTACTGAAACCCTAAATTGAGTTACTGAAACCCTAAATAGGGTTCCAGAACCCTAATTTGGGTTACTGAAACCCTAATTTCGGTTACTGAAACCCTAAATAGGGTTCCAGAACCCTAATTTGAGTTTCTGAAACCCTAAATAGGGTTCCGGAACCCTAATTTGGGTTTCTGAAACCCTAAAGAGGGTTCCGGAGCCCTACTTTGGGTTTCAAAAACCCTAAATAGGGTTCTGGAACCCTGTTTTGGGTTTCTGAAACCCTAATTTGGGTTTCTGAAACCCTAATTTGGGTTTCTGAAACCCTAAATAGGGTTCCGGAACCCTAATTTCGGTTACTGAAACCCTAAATAGGGTTCCAGAACCCTAATTTGGGCTACTGAAACCCTAAATAGGGTTCCAGACCCCTAATTTGGGTTTCTGGAGGGCCAAAATAGGGTTCCGGAACCCTAGTTTGGGTTACTGAAACCCTAAATAGGGTTCTGGAACCCTAATTTGGGTTTCATGAGGCCCAAAATAGGGTTCCGGAACCCTAATTTGGGTTTAAAAATGTCTAAAGAAGGTTCCAGAAATGCATTTTAACTGCATTATGTCGAATAAAATGGTTTTTTTGCACGTTTTAAAGCAAAATTTGCTTTTTTTGCACATTTTAAATAAAAAATAAGGTTTTTTCCACGTTTTAAAGCAAAAATAGGGTTTTAAACGGTATTTTTGCACTTCAGACAGAATTTTTACCCCATTTTTAGTCCTCAAAACCCTGTTTTGAGCCCAAAAAAAGGTCGCTGAAACCCACTTTTGGACACCAAAAAAAGGTCGCTGAAACCCCCTTTGGGCATAGCCCTGAAACCCTATTTTGGATCAGAAAAATTCCCCCCCCAGCCGAAAACCCAGCTACATGTATGGGTTGGACAGTGGCCAAATCTGGCAACTTCAGAATGTTACAGCCCCTTATGCGAAATCCTGAGTACCCCTAATGAATGGTTTGGGTGCTAATTCGTATAATTTAGGGTGTGCTTGAATAAAACACCAATAATAAAATACGCTACCTAAGCACTTGCTTGAGAGCGACCGCGAATGCGTCTTTGACTCGATTAGCGTGACGTGTGATAATTTCTGCAGAGCGTTTTTGGTTGCTTTGGACAGCCATATCCAACACCGTCCAGTTAGGGTCGACAGGAGGTGTATGTCCTAAAAAATTTCCACTACAACAACCTCCATAAATGGAACGATCTTCAGACGCCAACACAATTGCTATGATTAAGCGATACACAAAACAGAGAGGAGGTCTGCCTCCACCGACTGTGGCTAGATCCCACCCTGGATGGATCCCCTCAAGACGATTTTTCCCTTCAGAGGATTCTCATGTTTCGAGAAGAAAAGACAACAGTTCACACTTGCAATAAAGATCTGACCTAATTTGACCAAAGATCCAGGAGTAGCATTGAAGTCTGCGCCGTTTTCCAGCAAAAACTGCACAATGGAGTAACGACCAGCCTGCACGGCAACCATCAACGGAGTCATGCCCGTGTGATTGGCAGTGTTTAGAATGACGCGCAGACTCACCAACCTCCTCACCTGAAATGCTGCAGCATCTACCTACAGACAAACTCTGCCGGCACAGTTGGTATAGTGGTTTAATCAGCAAAGCCACTGTGCGCATGGTCCTGCACTCATCCACATGGGGCAAGTTTCTTGCCGCAGAGTTGGAGGTCGGCGCAAAGCCAGTAGGTAAATGGAAACCGACCGGACCTGCCTAAGCACCTAAAGCTACAATAGCAACCACACGTGTTGGGACAAACGGGAATCGGGACAGCTACCACTGAGACCCGCCCAGACTGACACTGAGCATGTGTGCCAGCTAGTAGTGAAGGCAGCAAAGGAAGGGCAGGCAGGATGTGGGTGTGCGTGATGGGTCCACAGTGTGGCCTAACGCAGGGGCTATGGCCCCACCCGGACAATGCATCCAACCTACCTTGCAAACAGCCTGAGAGTCAATAGCGTAATGTAGGGCATTAGAGCCATCGTGAACGCATGTGGCATTCACATCTGCACCAACTGCAATCAGATACTCGAGTATGTCCTCATCCGAGTGAGAGGCATCGCACTGGCGATTGCAGATCTTCAAATGCAGTCAAATTGATTAGTGCAACTGACACAGTGTCAATGTCCACTGAACCTACAGTTAAGAACAACGATCTCCCAGTGTTCTGGTCTGGAGAGTTCAGTGCATGAATGTAGTGCAGGCGACTGCCATTTGCCTGGGTTGCTTGTCGCACAGCATCCACTTTGCGAGTGATGCAGGCTCGAAAGAAATTCTGCAGATAAGCTGGTCTTATAGTCACGACTGGCTTAAATCCATGCAACCCCTACCTGCACTGACAGAGGCCTTCCTCTTTCATTCTGCATGGCTAATGCATTGCTTCTGAAGATTTCATTAAGAGTAAGCTTGGTTTCAACTGGCAAGACCAGATCAAATGGTGGTTGTTCTGACGAAGATGCAGATTGTTGATGTTCTTCTGATGAGCTCGATTCCCCTCTCTCCATTGGTTTTTCTTCTTGCTTCTCCTTCTGCTCAATCACTGGCTGATCTCGCTTAACATCAGTAGGCTTTTTACCAGAATCAATCTTAGATGGCGTGGCCAACAGTCCTGTCTTCTTTGTTCGAGTTGGAGGTGGAGTCTGAGGCCTCAACGGATCTTGTGTTTGCTGCTCAACACCAGTCAGTGCCTCAGGTTCTTGCTTGACAGCTGGAATCTGAGACTCAGCTGGCTGCTTTGAAGGCTCAGCAGTGGGCAAAGCAGTTGAGCCAGCAGGTTCTTTGGGTGAAACTACTTGGACACTCTCACTAGGAACAGCTAGAGAACTAGCAGGTGGCACTTCAGTAGGTGGAGCTTGCAACTCGTTTGACGGTTTCACACCTTCAGTAGGCGGTCGAACAATGTCAGTGGGTGGAGCTTTAGTGTCCACTTCTGATTGGACAGGTTCAGTAGGTGGAGCCTGTGATTCGCTTGCAGGCTGTACACGCTCAACGGGAGGGTCTTTTGACACTGATGGCAGATTCAACTGTTCAGTTGCAGGCTTTGGTTCAGTAGATGGAGCAACACCAGCAGAACTGTCCAGTGGCACATTTTTTTTGATTTTGGGTACTTTTCGTTGAATGGGATAGGGTGCTTGTGGTCGCATTTCTTCAACTGCAACACCTTGTGAGTTGACCTTCAATCCCAGTGCCTGACTTCCTTCTTCCTTCTGTCGGCCCTGCGACTCTGGTGGCTAAAACCATTCACTGTCTTCAAAATTATGGAACATATGTGCACTGATTAGCTTTTCAACAGCCTTTTTGCGCCAGTGCATATAGGAGAGGGGTTCATAACTAAGCTGGCTAGTACTATCTAATAGTGTTAAGGCATGACTTTTACAGTGATGCTAAAGAAAACTTAACTTAGATGGTGGTAAGCATACCTACCTCCTCAGAATGGTTTCCACTTGCAACTTTGGCTATGAGATCAACATCTGCCTCACCAGGCTTTCTAGCTTTCGTTTCAGCTTCCAACGGTTCGGTTTTCTGACCATCGGATGGTGCTGGTTCCAGAGCTTGAATGAGTCATTTTGAGAAACATTTTGACGAATACAGTGCGTTTCTGTTAGTTTGACCGAATTATGAATGTACAGTACTACGTTTGTCGGGAAATTTTGTGCAGGCCAATCATTCAGACAGTTCTACATAAATTTCTACTGCAGCAGATGTAGTACAACTAATTACTTTCAACATCGTTCAGTCTCTGTTTCAGTCGCTGAATACGCGCTGCCAAGGCAGAGGGCAAAGCATCCGAGCCTTTTTCTGCTGCTTTTTCTGTTCTGTCCCCAGATGCTTCAGCTTTCCTGTCCCCATCTTGCTCAGCTGCTGATGGCTGTTCTAGCTGTCTTTTTCGCGGACGACCACGTGGGCGTTTTGCATCTAGTCCTGCAGCTGAAATTTTTGGAATCGACACTGTGGCGCCAAAAGGACTATGTCAGTCCATAGATTTGGTCCGTACTTGCCTATTAGTATTTAGCCATACTTAGTTATGCATAGCCAACCTTGGCTATACTAAACTAAGTATAGCCATACCCATACATGTACTAGGGGTTATCCCTTAGCTAGAAAGGCCAACCCCCGCCGAAACAGTTTAGGGGCCCCTGGACCCAAAAATACAAGCACTAGTAGCGCTCCAGTCATACATGTACCAGGGGGTTTGGTGAGGTTACCCCTTAGCTTGAAAGGCCAAACCCCATCACCCCCCAAGAAAGTTTCGGGACCCGCCCCCACCACCCAAAAATGCAAGTACTAGTAGCAGTACCAGTACTAACAAACTGGCTGAGAAATAACTAACTTTTAGCTTAAAATTCGCTAGAAAAGCCTTTGAAAACCAAGTTTGGCGTTTCCACTGCTGATGTTTAAGAGAAATGGGTGTTTGTGGAAGCCATTTTTATCGTTCTTTTGCTTTTTTAGCTCTAAAACGCTATTTGGCAGCTTAAAATAGTGATTTTAGCCTTCTTACTGAGGAAAACGTGCACAAAAGAAAGGCATTTCCAGGCGTTTTGGAGCTTTTTGAAATTTTGAACCCCTCTCTGGGCGAAACCCCCTTCAACCCCCCCAGCTGACGGAAAAACCATCCACCTCCCCCACATCGGCCTGCAGCTGTTACATAGTATATAGCCATACTCGGTTCTAAGTTCCCCTTAGCCTAGTACAGCCACATAGCCTACCTAGTATGGCTCTGTAGCCGTACTTGGCTATATGTGAAGCTATCTATACTTGGCTATATAGCTGACTATGGCAACAGAGCCCTGGACTGTAGGTCAAGTGCAAGCTCAGATTTATTTTGAACTACACTATAAGCTAGAGCTAACATGTGTTCTGATAATTTTTTTGCCTATAACTCATTGAGAGTGAAAAGACCAGGAATCCTGATCTGTGATGCCTACCTGAGCGCGTAACAATGGACCTAGTTGCAATAGCAGCGTCCAAGTCGGGGTTTTTCAGCTGAGTCCTGCTTTTCTGCACAGCTCGAAGGGCGGCCGAACGTTTGGAAGTGCGGACACTTGCAATCAGATCGAAAGGATCCTTTTTCGAGAACTGCATGTCATGCCAGAACGGGTCTTTTAGCAGATTGCGAGACTTGTCAGGACTGACATAAGCGTACGATCCAGTTACAGTGCCTAGATATGTAGTACTGTATACATACATATATACATATAGTTCCTTCCTATGATTACTGAGCTGATACAAGTATTTGATAAAAGTGTATTGTGGCATTTGAAACAGTGTACATGGGCTAGCATTTTGGCTGAGGCGGGTGGTAAATTTTCAAATCCTGAACATAGATGGGCCAGAAAAATTCAGAGGGAACTGGAGATCTTAAGAGTTCCCAGAAAAAGTCCAAAAAACGCCTATTTCGCCATAAATAAGCCTCCTCCAGGAGGGGGTTCGGGGAAGGAGGATATGGCTGGCCGAGGGGCTGGTATTGGTCAGCGACGGGGAGTAGGCAAACCCCACCCTAACCTCCTGCGGCCCATGTATGATCCTGAAGGGGCTGAAGGGGTAGCAGCGGCTGATCGGGGGTTGAGGGAATGGTAAGCCAAAAAGTCCCCTTTCTTTTCTTTTCTTTTCTTTTCAGGGCTACAGGTTTCTAGCTACAGGTAGGGAAACATCCAACTTCCCGAGCACATGTAGGTAAGTAAAATAGTACAGGCTAATTTTGAAAACGATTTCTGAATTTTCTATGACCCACAAAAAATCAGTTTTAAAACTGACTGCGGCGTCTCCGACTTTCCCCAGTACTAGAGTCATCATCATCATCATCATTATCATCCTCATCCTCATCCTCATCTTCAAGCGTGATCAGTTCAGGCGTTGCAGGCTGCTGGCTGGAAGAAGCTTCTTCTGTTAGCTGAGCTGACGGCTCCTGCTGGTCTGGGTGCATGTTGTACCAGCGTTTGCAGGTGCGTGCATTGGCGTTTTTGACCAGAAACTCTTTTATCATCTCCATGCAACCAGGGCCTAAATTCAGTTTCTGTCTGCTAGGTCTGACTGAAATCTACATCAGAGGTTGAGATTCTCTCTGTACTGAAAACTCGTTTGCTGTGGTATGGTGCAGTGCAGTGTGGTGGTAGCATGTTCTTTAAATTTACCGAGACATTCCTCGGGCTCCCAAGTATCGTAACTGGGAGGGTAATCCTTCCAACGGATGTAATACTGAATTTCGTCTTTGTTGTTAGATTTCGGAAGCTTTATGTCTTGAATAAAGTCTACCTGAAAGAAAACGCAACTTTTATATAACTAAACCATGTTTCAAGCTTGGACTTAGGCTTGGGTTCATTCTTGTGTTATTAATGGTTAGTGCATGGTGTCATACATATACATGAACGATTCTTTATCTAATTGACTCAAATTTTCACTATTTTTAACGAAACCGCACACTACCTAGTAACGAAAATTTGAGCCAAATCGATAAAAAAAACTGACTGAGAACAAATGGTATGACTTGAGGGAAGGCCAACAATAGATAGGGCAATTTTTATCAGGCAAATTAATTAATTATTTAGCTCAGCAACCTGGTAGTCCTCCTCTTCTAACTCCTCATCCTCCATCTCCTCCTCGCCCTCGTCCTCAGCACTCTGTTCCCGCTTGGACTCGTCTAATAGAGACATTACGGTCGCCCGGCAACTATGCTCACTCAATTTATCACAGTTACTGACAGTTCGTCTAATTAATAGGTACAATTAATTTTGGGCCTCACACTACTGTTTGTTTTCCTGATCTGTCTGTGTCCGTCCAGCCAGACTGCAACCGTATTTTCCGTCGCACAGAAAGGTTATGTATCTCCGGATCAATATTTACCCGGACAGATTTAGTAAACGAACAAAATTAACTTGGCCCGTTTGAGGCAATGTATGGAATCAAATTAGAAAAAGAGCTCTGGATTTCATCAGATGCAACTACACCTTCTCCTTTGGGTACGGTTTTGACCAAGGCGCCTGATGTGAAACACACAGCACAAGTTTCTCAGCAAGGCGCTCAGTCAGTATTCAAGACTCCACAAGTGCGTTATAAGCAAGATGATCACATCTTTCGATTCTGATTTGTAACTGTTTGCCCTGTTCTGTGTATAGCTAAGATACCTAGTCCAAGTATGATCAAACCATCTGCACATAGTTAAGATAACGTGCAGAAAACGTCAAACCAATCAAACTTCCTTTGTTGTTGTTGTTGTTGTTGCAACTTTTTGTCCTTTCGGACTAGGAGTAGCCAACTGCTATAGAGCAGGAAGAGACACAAGGTCCGGCAGCCTCCTTAACAACAACCCTCCCCTTTTGCTGTCGTTGGGTGCAGCAAGACAGCGCCGGTTTGGTCCCCATTTATCTACTTGCCAGCCGCGTCAGTGGCTCAGTGGGTAGCTCGCTGCCTCTGAGTCACGGCGGCCGCTGCATCCCTAGTGGTTGTAGTGGTTCATCCTCTCGGCGCGGCAAGTTTCTTGCTGCAAAGAGTTGGTCGTCGGCACAACGCTCCACCCAGGCCACCGAAAACTGGTTACAGTGAGTAGGTAAAATGGGAACCAACTGGATCTGCCGTTGCACCGAAAGCCGCTCCAAAAAGCATGCCGCGTTGGAGGGAAGATCAACGACGTCAGGAGCCGTCTGAGAAACCAGCATTACGGCCTATACCGGTTTACTCCTCCTCGGCCGGGCGGCCGCTGGGAGCTGTCAGCACCATGACGTCACCACGCCAGGCACTCTCTTAGTACCTGGCGCCCAACAGCATGGCTAGAGTGGCTTGGCAGTGAAAGAAGGGCAAACGTCCGAGATGACGATATAAGGGGTAACGAAATGGACCGTGCAGGTCTGATCGTAGGGCCGTACATTGTACGACCCCCCGCCAGATCGGATCGGATCGGATCGGATCTACTTGCCATTGCTGACTTTCGACGGCCTGGGTTGGGTATTGTGTCCACTAATTCCCATCGCCTTAACAGGTTTCGAACCCACAAACACACCGCTTCCACGGGTGCCGGGGCCGCCGTAACACACACCTGATTTTTTACGCTTTTTTCTTTTAAAATAATAATACAAGCTGATTTTCCAGCTACTTTTCCATCAAAACGCGTAATTTGTTAATGCAAGCTGAAATAGAACGGTTCTCTGATTGATCTAAGCAAATTAACCACTCCGAAAGATCGACGCCCAATTGGGGTCGCTGCTGATGCGAACGGTGCGTAACGGTGCGTACTACTACGTACGTACGTAAACTACTAACTGCCGGTGTAAATAGACCAAAGGCCCCGCTGGCTCCCAGTGTAAAACTAAAGACAACGAAAAAAAGAAATATTTCTATTTCTTTACACGGAGCTATACGAGGAAATGATGGATTTACCTCAGAAAGGCACTTGAATGGCAGCAGAAAACATTTTTAGCGTCATGTGCACACCCAGAACCCGTCAACAACCACTCGACAAAAGAAACGTTTGCAGGCTCAACCGTTTTGGTAGTGATGGACGAAGATACGGACGTAATTACCCGGACAGAAGCTTTTACAACATCTGACGACTCCTATCTGTCTTATTTTATTAATAAACTTGGAGTGGAACTCAAGTTTTGCCTAAAAATGACGGACCGACTGTCGTCGGAAGTGAAATGTTGCTGTTTTCTGTTCAAAAATGTCTCCTGACCGAACCAAAAACAAAAAATGTTCTGCCAGTGCCCAGAAACCCCCTTCATACCTCAAATGCTTTTGAAATTGCAAAAAACCTCACCTAAATGCGCGCCTCCGGAGACCTATTGTCGTAGGAAATAGAAAAGTTTCTATTTACTACTGCAGTAGCACGGTGGCGCGGGCTCGGGTGTTTATACTTCTGCTGACGGAGTCGATAGTCGGCCAACCTACTGCAGTAGGAGTATAAACAGCGCTTTTGACTTGGATGGATGGATGAATTGTCTCTGTGGGGCCACATCCCCTGCGTTAGGCCACGCTGCGGGCCCATCACGCACACCCACATCCTGCTTTTCGCTACTAGCCTATACACATGCTTGGTGCCAGTCTGGTCGGGTCTCAGTGTAGCTGTCCCCGTTCCCCTTTGTCCCAACACATGTGTGGCTGCTATTGTAGCTTTAGGTGCTTAGGCAGATCCAGTCGGTTCCCATTTACCTACTCGCTGACACCAGCTTTCGGTGGCCTGGGTGCGCCTTTGTATCGACGACCAACTCTTTGCGGTAAGAAACTTGAAATTAATACCCCTCTTCTCGATAGGATTAGTGTTCACGGCTAGACTACAAGACTACATCAAGCTCAAGCAAACCAGAAACACTTCATTCCATACCTATGTGCATTAACTCACAGAATTGCGAAAGCCAAAACAAACTAAAGTAGTAGTTTGACTACTTCGGTACAGAACACCTGCTCATTGGGCGACTTCGATCGGGAGATAACTATGACGCACCAAAAGTAACCTTAGAAATGGGGCGCAGAACAATTCAATAGCAGAGCAGACCGTAGTTTAACTATGGAATGGCGCCAAATATAAATCAGAACAAATATACCAGTATCTATAACTACATTGAAAAATAAACGCGCACGCTGCAATAATAGCGCTCTCAAAAGCAATCACGAAAAAATATAATAGCACAGCGCTATTATTAGAAGTTTTACGGAAAATCTAATTTCTACTGCAAGCAAGTCTCCAAAACAATTCGAAAATTGCGGGTTGCCAAATTATTGTTGTTGTTATTTTTTATTACATAACCCTCCCACGAGTGAGGCAATCAGACTTATGCAGGCAGCTCCGGCTGCAAGTTTCTAGACGGTGTACCAAGATCACAAGAAGATTTTCTATTTTTCACAAGTCAAATATAACATATCACAGCGAGAAAACAGCGAACCAGACAACACTCACTGACTTTGGCATAAAAGCAGTCGCACTAACTAGAGTGCCTAGCCAACTGGTATGGTATTGGGTATTTTCCAGCTATTGACATTGGGCATTTTGTTTGTGGGCTAAAAATCTAATTTTTGCCTATTCTAACCATACAAAACCCCTGAAATACGATTTTTGGTCGAGCTCAGAAAGTATTCTGGGTTCACGCGGATCAGGGTTTTCCAAATTCCCTGACATTTCCTGACCTGAGTACTAAAATTCCCTGACTCATACAAACAAACAAACGCATACTAAATGTTTTCAGGCACCTAATTTTGTGATTTGTTTGCATCGGCAGATATTTACATAAACGCTAGCATACCCAATAATTTTCTAAAAGCCAAGGGTGAATTTGGTATGCAAAACTAAGCGTATTTCAACAGGCAATCCGAGCATGAACTGAACAAGAATTAACAGTTTCAGAGTTTGACGAGGCCTGGTTGAGCCGCAGGCAGGGCTGTTTGTTTTCCGAAAAAAAACTCAAGCCGGTTTTTTCCGTTTTTTTTCCAGTTTTTTTCCGGTTTTTTTCCAAAAGTTATTTTCCGAGATGACAGAAAAAATTTTTTAACAATCGCCTTTTAGTGCAGAATTCAACAAAATAGCGTGAGTTTTATTAGGAAATGCACTAATTTCATCTTTTGGAGTAGTAATTCGATTTTAAAACAACAAAAATACAATAATAAAAGTTGCCTGAAAATGGTACCAGTATTTTTTGCCAAAAACAGCTAAGTTATGCCAGGAAAATGCTTGTAAGGCTTCTATTAATGTAAAAATTCAAAACATTTGAAGCGAATTTAACCAGTTATTGTGCCTATTTCCTTTAAAAACTTGCTTGAGTTTTTTCCGCATTTTAGTTTTTTTCCGAGCCCCTAGGAAAAAAACGAAAAGAAACGAGGAAAAAAACCGACCCAACAGCCCTGGCCGCAGGCTCCAGGGCGAGAAAATTTTGAAAAAATAGCTTTCAAAAACGCATTTAAAAGGTAGACTTAGTGTAAAATTAACAGGAATTAACAGTTTCAGAGTTTGAAGAGGCCTGGTTTGCCCAACCAGGGCGAGAAAATTTAAAAAATGCCTATAATTTTTCCAGGCCAGATCTGAAATTCCCTGACTTTTCCTAGCCCTCCCTGACCGGTATGAACCTTGCGTAAACCACTAGATATTGGTTCACAAACCAGTGAAGATATGGCGCAATGGATATTCGGTAACCTAGAATATGGGGTATTGTTGGCACTCTAGGACTAACCATACATGGGCAGGGAGCCAAGCCAAACCCAAAACTTACCCACCCACCTGAATCGGACCACAAGAAGCACCAATACGGCCAGAACCCTCCAAATTTGCCTAATTTCAATACCAAACCCATGTATGGCACTGCACTAACGACAGCAAAATTGGACAAGCAGAAATTGAAATTCACATAAGTGGTTGTTTTCGCGGCGGCTGACTTTTGCGCAGAACTCCGTGGGTGGCCATCACTACTTCATCCATGAAGCTGAAAATCTGCATAATCCGCACAACCATACATGTAACAGGGGGTCCGCCCCCACCCGACTTACCCCCTTGATCGAGGACCCCCCTCCGATTTTGTCTGGCAAGTAGTTTTTTGAGCAAGTTTTTGCGTTTTTTTACAATTTCAGCGACTAAATTTGCCAAAATAGCCACTAAAGCAGCACCTTTTAGCTGTAGCTGAGCCGAAACTAGCGATTTTTGACGATTTTTAGCCGAAAAATTGCCATTTTGAGCGTTCTTAGTTCCCGAGCCCAAAACTAAAGCTGAATGGAAGTAAATTGCCGGCTATTTTTAACAAGTTCTACTCTATATAAATCAGCCGAAAGGGCAGTTGTTGGGGATAGAATAGAACGAAATGGCAAGTTTCAGAATTAAAACCAGCTCAGGGTTCGTGCGGCTTTTGGATAGCAAAATTCCCTGACCTTTCCATGACCAAAGTCAAAATTCCCTGACCAACCAGTGTGAGGAAACTGCAACCAATGAAAAAATTTAAAAAAATTGGCTTTGTAAAACGCATTTAAACGGTATTGAGAGGGTAAATTTCCGGTTTAAGTAGTACTGTAGTATATAAAGTGAGAATACTGATATTCAAGAGAGGGGCGTAAAGTACAGTTGGTAGGTACCACCAAATTTCAGGTAAGTCCAGGTTCAGGTATCTCTAAAATCCAATTTCAGGTTCAGGTACATTTTTCAAAAGTACCCAGGTGTCAGGTTCAGGTTCAGGTACTTTCAAATAAAGACACAAATTTTCCGCTATGAGCTAAATCAATAGCGCTGCTGTTACTTTTCTTAAGAAAACGATCCATTTTCAAAGCAATCGAAATTTACAAACCAACAATTCGACAAAAACGAGAAAAACGCCAGACAATTTTTGCGGTTTGACGGACCGATCTCCATTGTAGTAGGAAACCCTGATGCACTCCAGGAACGTTCATTTCAAACTCTAAGTTCCGGCATTAAGTTATAAGGCTCAGGCTTACATAAGTTCTACTAGCTGACGTTTAAGCTTACGTTAAACAAACAAACTACTGTAAAGCTAGGCTTAGGCATAGCGGAAGAGAAGTTTTCATAAAGGCAATTGGGCTTTTCCCTATAATCGCCTTCATTTTTAAGTTACAGTACACGTAGGTGCAGACAGTGGCGTATCCAGGATTTTGGAGAGGGGGTGTAAAATATGTGATCTAACCAATTTCAAAAGTTGACAGTACGTGCTACTTGTACTGGGAAGTTTAAGACAAGAAAAACCTGAAAAGTAGGTACGGACCTAGTAGGTGTCAGGTAAGTACTTTTATTTTCAAGTAGGTTCAGGTTCAGGTTCAGGTTCACAATTTTCAGGTTAATACCCAGCATACATGTAACAGGTCATCCGCCGATGGGGGGAGGGGGGGTTGGGGGGGGTCTGGCGCCGGCCGGGGGGGGGGTCTGAGCCAAAATTTTGGGGGAGGGGGGTGGGCACTAAAAAACGCTCAAAAATCGAGAAAAATCGCAATTTTTTGGCTGAAAATTGCCAAAAATCGCTAATTTGGGCTGAAATACAGCTAAAAAGTGCTGTTTTGCAGGCGATTTTGGAAATTTTTGTGTGTGAAAGTGTAAAAAATTGCAAAAAATTGCTCGAAAATTTACTTGCCAGAAAAATCTGAGGGGGGGTCGGTGAAATCGTCTCGGGGGGGGGGGGGGTCCCCAACCGGGGGGGGGGTCTGGCCTAAGTGGGGTGGGGGGCACACCCCCCAGACCCCCCTGTTACATGTATGATACCCAGGTTTCAGGTTCAGGTTCAGGTATAACTACCAACTGTAGCGTAAAGTTCTGACAGGACCGTTTGGCAGCGAGATGTTTCTGCTGCTATCAAATTTTTCCCTGACCAGACACCAAATTCCCTGACTTTTCAGGTGCCGCCCTAACCCTGCAGCTGTTGTAAGGTAGAGTACCTGCGACCGTTGTGTATTGTAGTTCCTCCCAAGATCACTCTCATAGTAGGGTTGTTACGGTTAAAGTTGTGGACGGCCATTGACTCTTCATAAGTGGTACCACCGATCATAAACACTAACACGTCTTGCACCCTGCAATACAAACAGAGTCAGATTGTGGCCCAAAAACAGAGTGCCATGGATGGATTGTCCCTGCGTTAGGCCACACACCCACATCCTGCCCTTCCTTCGCTACTAGCCTATACACATGCTCGGTGTGAGTCTGGGCGGGTCTGAAGAGCTGTTTTTGAGTTAAGCTCAAATCAGCGAGTGGCCAACCCCCTCCCTAGAATTTTGAATCAGACCCCCTACCCCCCGCTCCGTCGGATGAGCTGCTACATGTACGGAATTGCTACTAAGTTTTGAACGGATTCTATTAGACCAAATAGGGTGGGCAGGGCTGTACCTTTGTTGAGCTAACTGCACATTAGATACGCAGGGGTAGGCGGCCTCTCTCAGTCTTCCCTTTAACAACTGATCCAACAGGTCGCACAGGAACGGCTGATGCTGTGTGTATATATTCTCCACGCCCTAAATAAACAAAATATAGCTTTAAACAAAGAAATCAATAGTAACCATTAGAGTGCGAACAATACCTAAAAAACCCAATACCCCAATACCCAATACCCAATACCAATACCTGAGACCCCCAATACCCCAATACCCAATACCCAATACCCAATACTTGTGTAGCTGGGCAAAAAATTTCATTTCAGTGGACAGGTACATTCTGGTTGTGTACACAAGATTTTTGGCAGTGCAATTAAAATTTTTAAGAGGCTGGTTGGGCCGCTGCCCAAGCAGGGTGAGAAAATTTTGAAAAAATAGCCTTTCGGATAGCATTTAAAAGCCGTTTTAGGCGTAAAATTAGCAGAAATTAACAGTTTTGGTATATAATATTTCGTAATTCAGTCGTGTTTCTTACTTCCGGGGATTTTTTCCTAACTCGGCCGGAAATTGTGTGCACCACCGCAATAGCCATGGGTACGGTGCTAGTACATTACGGTGACATTAGAAATGTCACCATTTTTATTTTAGATAAGAACAGAGAAATTAATTACTGGTGTAGCGCTTAGAAAAGCGTTGATTAGGCCGTCCATAAACAACCTCGTTCCAGAGGGGAAGGGGGTCGGCTGAAATGCGGCGATGGACGACGCACCAGAAGGGGAGGGGGGTAGGAAAACAACGACGTCGCTTTTTTCGGGATTTTAGGGTACTTCGACTGCATCATTTTCGATTTATGAACATTCTGCCAAAGGTTTCTACATACAGAAAAGCTTGCCAGAGTGGTTGTAGGGATTTATTCTAGAATTGACTGCACAGTATATGGTAAGAAGAAAACATGACAGTACTGTATGTACTGCACGTTCATCCGGGGGTAAACCGAAAACGACGTCGTCTTAGGGGAGGGGACCCCTAGAAACGACGCAAAGCGATTTTGGGGGGAGCGGGCTCCGAAAAATTGGGATTTTGGATCGACGTCGTTTATGGACGGCTCCTTAACGCGGAAACAGCTTACTAAACCGAATCATCGATCAACTTTTTCGATTTTTTCAGATCAATTTTTTAGGTCAACATCGATTTTTCTCTATTTTTAATTGTCCAATTTAGTATTGGGTATTGGGGGGTAAAAACCCCAATACCCAATACCCAATACCCAATACCTGGAAAACACCCCAATACACCCAATACCCAATACCCAATACCCAATACCAGTTCGCACTCTAGTAACCATACATGTAACAGCTAGGGGGGTTTTCCTCAGGTGGGGGTCGAGGGGGGTTCGCCCAGAGGGTGATCCAAAATTTCAAAAAGCTCCAAAACGCCTGGAAATGCGTTCTTACATACATGTAACAGCTCCGGGCCGACCTGGGGGGAGGGGGGTAGGGGGGGTTTTCCTCAGGTGGGGGGTCGAGGGGGGGTTTCGCCCAGGTGGGGGGTCCCAAATTTCAAAAAGCTCCAAAACGCCTAGAAATGCGTTTTTAGCACGTTTTTCTCAGTAAGGACGCTAAAAATCGCTATTTTAAGCTGCCAAATAGCATTTTAAAGCTAAAAACAAGCAAAAAATGACAAAAAGAGCTTCCAAAAACACCGATTTTTCTTAAATTGAATGAAAGGTGAAAAAGTAAGGCATGTGCAATGGCGTAGCTGGGAATCGAACCCAGCACCTTTGGATTGCCGGTCCAGTGCTCTAACCACTAAGCTACACGCCGATGCCAGACAAACACCTTAAACTCAGTATTTGAGAAAGCTAGCCAGTCATGAGGAGCGGGCAGAAGCCACAAGCATCAAACTCAAGCTGAACTAGTATAGCCAAATTGAATGAAAGGTGAAAAAGTAAGGCATGTGCAATGGCGTAGCTGGGAATCGAACCCAGCACCTTTGGATTGCCGGTCCAGTGCTCTAACCACTAAGCTACACGCCGATGCCAGACAAACACCTTAAACTCAGTATTTGAGAAAGCTAGCCAGTCATGAGGAGCGGGCAGAAGCCACAAGCATCAAACTCAAGCTGAACTAGTATAGCCAAATTGATATCAGCAGTGGAAACGCCAAATTCGGTTTCCAAAGGCTTTTCAAGTGAATTTTAGGCTAAAAATTAGTGATTTCTGACCCAGTTTGTTAATACTGGAGCCACTACTAGTACTTGTATTTTTTGGTCAGGGGAGGGGTCCCTTAACCTGTCTCGGGGGGGGGGGGGTGAGGGGGGTTTGGCCTTTCCAGGGGGGGGGGGTAACCCCCCCCCAAACCCCCCCTAGTACATGTATGCGTTCTTAGGCCGTTTTTTTTCAGTAAGGATGCTAAAAATCGCAATTTTAAGCTGCCAAATAGCTTTTTAGAGCTAAAAACAAGCAAAAAATGACAAAAAGGGCTTCCAAAAACACCGATTTCTTTTAAATATCAGCAGTGGAAGCGCCAAATTCGGTTTCCAAAGGCTTTTCAAGTGAATTTTAGGCTAAAAATTAGTGATTTCTGAGCCAGTTTGTTAGTACTGGAGCCACTACTAGTACTTGTATTTTTGGGTCGGGGGTCCCTTAAGCTGTCTCAAGAGTGAGGGGGTTTAGCCTTTCCAGCAGGGGCAACCCCCAAACCCCTAGTACATGTACAATAATAACAATAAGAGAAATGCACTGCAGTTGTTTTTAAAACGCGCAAAAACTGTAGAAATTATTGCCAATTTTAGACTGAGTTTAAAGATTACATTGTACATAGAAGCAATTTCACTTAATGGCCGCCAAATTTATAGCATCGGTAGGAGAAAATTGTTTGTCTGCTGAAAATGCTTTCAAACTGCCGAATTCAGCTTAGTAAGTTAGCTACCAGTTGTAGATTTACTTTGAGTCCTTTAATGAACTTCTTGGTGATGGACATAGCAGTCAGATTTCCAAACAGATCACTGGATCGGGCCTTGCTACCTCCAAACTCTGTCATGTCAGACACCGCCTACAAACAAAACAGTCAGGCACTTAACGTCATATGACGCATCGCTACAGTAGGCGTACCATTATACGGTACCACACGTTCGCCTGCAAAACAGCACTTTTTAGCTGTATTTCAGCCCAAATTAGCGATTTTTGGCAATTTTTAGGCAAAAAATTGCGATTTTTTTCGATTTTTGAGCGTTTTTTAGTGCCCACCCCCCTCCCCCAAAATTTTGGCTCAGACCCCCCCGGCCGGCGCCAGACCCCCCAAAACCCCCTCCCCCCATCGGCGGATGACCTGTTAAATTGTATGACCGGTACCCATACATGTAACAGCTCCGGGCCGACCTGGGGGGAGGGGGGTAGGGGGTTTTACTCAGGTGGGGGGTCGAGGGGGGTTTCGCCCAGGTGGTGGTCTCAAATTTCAAAAAGCTCCAAAACGCCTAGAAATGCGTTTTAGCACGTTTTTTTCAGTAAGGACGCTAAAAATCGCAATTTTAAGCTGCCAAATAGCGTTTTAAAGCTAAAAACAAGCAAAAAATGACAAAAAGAGCTTCCAAAAACACCGATTTTTCTTAAATATCAGCAGTGGAAACGCCAAATTCGGTTTCCAAAGGCTTTTCAAGTGAATTTTAGGCTAAAAATTAGTGATTTCTGACCCAGTTTGTTAATACTGGAGCCACTACCACCACTTGTATTTTTTGGTCGGGGGAGGCGTCCCTTAATCTGTCCCGGGGGGGGGTGGGGGGGGGGTTGGCCTTTCCAGCAGGGGGGGGGGGTAACCCCCAAACCCCCTAGTACACGTATGCCGGTACCATATGGTGACGGTACCATTTAAGGTGCCGGTACCATGGTACCACTACCCTCGGTACCGGTACCATTATATGGTACCGGCACCTTATATGGTGTCGGTACCATAAACGGCGTTAAGTGCCTGACTGTATTATAGCTATCAATGAAAATCTGAAAAAGCACCTGCTCTGGCTGCTTTATTACTCAAACATAGGTGTAACAGGGGTGTCTGCTTCCCCCCGAGACGAATTTTGCGCTCTCTTTTTTCTGCAAGAAATTTTTGAACCAAATTTTTGCGATTTTTTTACAGACACAAAAAATGCCAAAATCGCCTCTAAAACAGCGCTTTTTAGCTGTATTTGAGCCCAAATTAGCGATTTTTGACCATTTTAACTCAAAATTTCGATTTTTCAACCGGTCCCCTCAGCAACAAGCATGATCGGGAGCTGACAGAATCATGATGTCAACAGGCCGGGCACTCTCCTAGTGACCGACACCCAGCAGCATGGCTAGGAGCGGCTGGCAGTGAAAGAAGGGCAACGTCCGAGATGACGAATCAGACCGAGACAAAAAGCAGTAAGTACCTTGCAATATTTCTCGGGAACCCCGCGTCGCCGTAAGCTCTGTACCAGTGACGCAATGTTGCCGTGTTGATGTTCGTAGTGCAATGCGTAGAGCATCACCAGTCGTGTGGCGTCCAAGTCTGAGGTTTTCTCGTGAGCTAGCAGCTTTTTGACACTCTGAAAGAAGTGAGAGCAAATGAGTCTGTGGCTCGTCAGACAAATGTGGCTGTGTGTTGTGTTTCTCTCGAAGAAATCAGGTTTAATAGACAACCAAACCAAACAACAGACTGACAGCACAAGACAAGACGTACCTACCTCAAACGAATCGGAATGATTATCCTGACAGGCGATTTGCTGTTCCGTTTCCGAAATCTCCAGCAAATTGTAGAGAGCCACCAGTCGACTCAATTCACCCATTACTGTGATGTGTTTAGATACGGTACCTGCAGATTACTCTAAGTATATTCTTGTAAATTTCAAATCTAATTTATTCACTGCAAAAATACCAGAACAACCCAATCATACAAGTACTGGGGGTTTAGCCCCTGACTAGAAAGGCCAAACCCCCTCAGTCGTCAACGGCGAGACCGTTTAGGGACCGCGACCCAAGAATACAAGTGCTAGTAGTAACAAACTGACTCAGGAATCACTAATTTTAGCTTAAAATTCGCTTGAAAAGCCTTTGGAAACCGAATTTGGCGTTTCGGCTGCTGACATTTAAGAGAAATCGGTGTTTCTGGAAGCCCTTTTTATCGGCTTTTCGCTTCTTTTTAGCACAAAACCTTATCAGGCAACTTAAAATAGCGATTTTTAGCCTCCATCCATACTGAAAAAAACGTGCTAAACGCATTTGCAGACGTTTTGAAGCTTTTTGAAATTTTGGACCCCACTTCTGGATGAAACCCCATCGACCCGTCAGCTGACGGAAACCCCCTCCCCCATGCCGGCCCTGACCTGTTACAAGCAATAAGTATGACCCCAATACTACTTGCCGGCACAGTTGGTGCAGTGGTTTAGGCCACATGGCCACTGTGAGCGATGTCGTGCGCTCATCCACTCGGCGGGGCAAGTTTCTTGTGGAAAAGAGTTGGTCGGCGGCACAAAGCCCCATCCAGGACACCGAAAGTTGGTGACAGCGAGTAGGTAAAATGGTAACCGACTGGATCTGCCGTTGCACCGAAAGCCTCTCCAAAAAGCATGCCGCGTTGGAGGGAGGGAAGATCAACGACGTCAGGAGCTGTCTGAGAGACCAACAATAAGGCCAATACCGGTTTAGCCACTTGGCCGGGCGGCCGTTGGGAGCTGTCGGCACTAGTGTTGTTAGGCTCTTTTTTTAAAAAAAAAGATTTTTTTTGAAGGCCGATTTCGAAAATTATTTATTTTATTCACAGTATGGAAATTTTGGGGGGAAATCTCTGAATTTAGCCTCAGATATACATTAGCAGTGCAGTTCTATCAATTACATGCCTATTCTAGGCCTAAAAATAGGTTTTGAAGGCCAGCAGCCACTCTGTGAGCAATGCTGCAGGTAGAATATCGACTCTCAGGCTGTAACACTATGTTTGAACCAAAGTATCAGCTTTTGCATTTAAAGTTGCTTCTGATGCATCCTTGCATCTCCTACAAGCTATATTTCATGCAAGGAAAAAATTGTGAAAAAAAAATTTCGAAATGAAAAATTTTCATAAAAAAGCTTTTTTTGGCTTTCAAAAAATTTTTTTTACAACTCTAGTCAGCACCATGACGTCACCACGCCAGGCACTCTCTTAGTACCTGGCGCCCAACAGCATGGCTTGAGTGGCTTGGCAGTGAAAGAAGGGCAAACGTCCGAGATGACGATATCAGGGGTAACGAAATGGACCGTGCAGGTCTGATCGTAGGGCTGTACATCGTACGGCCCCCCGCCACATCGGATCGGATCGACCCCAATACTTGCTCAGTTGGTGAAAAATTGTATTAAAATCAGTTAATACGGTTAAAAATTTGCCTTTTACGTTTTAGATAAGAATAAAGAAAACAAACTAGTGATTTATGTAACAGGTTTGGTCCATCCGAGACGAATTTTGCGATCCTTCTGGCAAGTAATTTTTCAGATATTTTTTCAATCTCATAAACACTAAAACTGCCCGTAAAACAGCACTTTTCAGCCGTATTTGAGGCCAGATTAGCGCGTTTTTTACGATTTTAGCCGAAAATTGCGCTTTTTTTACATTTGTGAGCGTGTTTTATCTCCCGACACTCTGACTCCTCAACGGCCGCCGCCAAAGGCCCAACGGTTGGTTATTGTCATGAGGGTAAACCCAACCCCTAATACAGTCAGGCACTTAACGCCGTTTATCGTACTGGCAGCAATGGTACCGGTATCTAGGCTACTGGCACCATACATGGCACCCCACGTTCAGGCACTGTGGTGCATACATGTAGCAGGGGGTCTGCCCCTACCCGACTTAGGCTAGCCCCCCGCCGAGACGATTTCGGCGCTCCCACATCGGAAGTTTTTCTGGTAAGTAAATTTTTGAGCAAATTTTTGCAATTTTTTACAATTTCAGACACAAAAATTGCCAAAATCGCCTGCAAAACAGCACTTTTTAGCTGTCTTTCAGCCCAAATTAGCGATTTTTAGCCCAAAAATTGCGATTTGTTTCGATTTTTGAGCGATTTTTAGTGCCCAACCCCCTACCAAAATTTTGGCTCAGACCCCCCCCCCGGGCCGGCGCCAGATCCCCAACCCCCTCCCACTTCGGCGGATGACCTGTTACATGTATGCTGTGGTGGTACCATATGTACAGGGTGTGTCAAAAAAAAACAACCCAGCAGAGTTTTTGCTGTAGCAACCGCAAATCTCAACCGATTTGAATGAATCCTGCTTTAAATGAAAGACGAATAAATTCTTGAAAGACTGGTGAAGGCCCTATTAAGATACGATGCTTAGTTCCTGAGATATTTTCCTTCAAACTCAAAACAGAGATTTTGGCAGTGAACAAGAGCGATTCCGTTGCATTTCACAACAAAACGGATTCCTACTGCTGAGGGGCAACAAGACTTTTACAAATGGAGTAACCAAGCATGTGTGGCACCAGAAAAACCTCGTTACGTTAGCCCTGAGCAGTAGGAATCGGGTTTATTATGAAGTGCAACAGAATAATAAAAATCGCTCTTGTTCATTGCCAAAATCTGTTTTGACTTTGAGTGCAAATATCTCAGGAACTCAAATATCTAAGCATCGTATATGAATAAAAGCTTCACCAATCTTTCAAGAATTAATTTATCTTTCATATAAAATAGGACTCACAGAAATCGGTTGAGATTTGCGGCTGCTACAGTAAAAACTCTGCTGGGTTGTTTTAATCTCTGTTGTTCACTGCCAAAATCTCTGTTTTGAATTTGAAAGCAATTATCTCAGGAACTAAGCAACGCATCTTAATAAAAGCTACACCAATCGTTCAAGAATTTATTTATCTTTCATTTAAAGCAGGATTCATTCAAATCGATTGAGATTTGCGGTTGCTACAGCAAAAAATCTGCTGGGTTGTTTTTTTTGACGCACCCTGTATATTGTACCACTCCGTTCAGATTTCGTGCCATATGGTACCGGCATGGGTAAGTAAGTGGATATACCGCCCCACTAGGTTCCGGTACCATATATGGTGCTAGTAGCATAAACGGCTTTAAGTGCCAGACTGTAATACATGTAGGCAGTTGGAATAAGAAACAACAGAAGAACAAAGATTAGTTACCCACCGGAAATTTTCCTAAAGTGAGGGTACTGCTCTACAAAGGCCTTCATATCAGCTATTGACTCCAGTTTCTGGTGCGTCTTAGCTTTGGCTTGAAATTCGTTCATCAGCTCCTTTATGTTCTGGCCGATTTCACCGAAATTAGCGTAGAGATTCTGAGCAAAACAAACAGTTCTCCTTCAATTGAAGATGAGCCAATCTTAATAGCTACTCTACTTTCTGGTAGAATTCGTCCTGAATGGCAGAAAGAACTACTTCTCGCATTTCGGCCGATATGTTCGGCACCGATTCCAGATTGACCCGGTTGTTCTGAATGCCCAGAAGCTCATGAACCATCGCTTGATATGTCCACTAGAATAATTACATATGTTCGTTCCAATTCGCCATGTGTTCGTTGCAAAGACAATACTGTTCATAAAAACAAGAATGTATAAGGGATGGATGGCTTGTCTAGGCGGGCCCATCATGCACACCCACATCCTGCCCTTCCTTCCTTCGCTACTAGCCTAAACACATGCTCGGTGTCAGTCTGGGCGGGTCTCAGTGTAGCTGTCCCCGTTCCCGTTTGTCCCAACACGTGTGGTTGCTATTGTAGCTTTAGGTGCTTAGGCAGCTCCAGTCGGTTCCCATTTACCTACTCGCTGTCACCAGCTTTCGGTGGCCCGGGTTGGGCTTTGTGCCCACCACCAACTCTTTGCGGTAAGAAAATTGCCCCGCCCAGTGGATGAGCGCACGGGTTTGTTCCGGTTTCCTCCGTTCCGGTTTCCTCCATTAATTTTCCGGTTTCCTCCGTTTTGAAATTTTACTGTTTTGGTGCATATCTATTTCAGATTTTGAATTTTGAAGGTACTAACTATAAAATTAAACAATAATAAACTGTATTAACGCAAGACTGTGGGTTTTTTTCAGAAATTGCAGCAGTTATGCGGCTCTTTGTCGCTCTAGCTTGTTTGTTGGCCTCTTGGTTGAATAATTGACAACGATTAAACAGCGATTGGCTGCGGCTGCCTTGAGGTCAGGCTCAGACAAAGCGTAGGCTACACTGCACTAATCTATTCGCAGCCAGAACACCAGAGACCGACCGCGCCTTTGTAAACCGGCCGCATGCTCAGTGTGTGTATGTATGTGTGTACTCAAATTGGGGTCGATTTCCCGAGTTGCCGCGCTGCTGACGCCGACCTTAAAGGTGGGTTCACATAGTCGGTCGGCAGCGCGGCCACTAGGGAAATCGACCCCAATTTGAGTAGGCACATAAGCATGCAGCAGTTCACATAGTCTGTAGGGCGTTTGAGCCGTTCCGGAAACTGGAACGGAGGAAACCGGAATGGAGGAAAACGGAATGGAGGAAACCGGAACACGCCGAGCGCACGCGCACAGTGGCTTTGCGGCCGAAACCACTACACCACAAGAAAATTTAGGGAGGGTGACCAAAATTTTGACGATCATGTCCGGAAGAACTTTGGCGATTTTTTAGAAGAACAGAAAACTGCGGCCTAAACCGCCCTGCAAAATTTTGGGGACGTTTTTCGAAACGCGATTTTATACTCTCCAGACCGGCCCGCCGCCGAAAAGCCACATACCCCCTCTATTTTTTCCGGCCCACGTATGGTTGGGGATGGTCAAAATCTGGCGGAAAATTTGGGAGCGGACCTACCGATTTTAGTGGGTGGGTGAATACTGGAGAAAAGTCGTCGAGCCCAAGTTACAGGGGAGATGGGCAAACCCCCAGATAGGGAACGACCGGAATTCCGATTCCGATTCCGATCGGAACTGGCAGTTCCGATTCCGATTCCGAACTCAGAGGTCTCGGAATTTTTCGGAACTTTTGCTAAATTTTTAGGAAATCAAACACCATTTCTTGTATGCTATTGCGTCTCTTCTTAGCTGTGCAATCGACAATCTGTGTAGTTTAGTAATCCATAACCTACTGTAATCCCACTAAGTAAAAAAACAAAAGTTAGCACCACTCCATTGTGGAAGCACCTGAGTCTGAAGCACTCGGCAGTCTTCAAACGCCTCAAAGATTTTGATCAAAGCCAGTGAACGGACGTTTAAAGTGCCAAAAAACATTTCGGAAGGTGACAGAAGTCACTTGAAGAAGCCTGAAAACTAGAGTGCGAACAATACCTGAAAAACCCAATACCCCAATACCTGAGACCCCCAATACCCAATACTTGCGTAACTGAGCCAAAAATTGCATTTCAGTGACAAGGTACGTACATTCCAGTGGTCTACACAGGATTTCTTTCACAGGGATTAAAGTTTCGAAGAGGCTTGGTTGGGCCATTGTCCAACTAGCGCGAGAAATGTTGAAAAATTAGCCTTTAAGAAAGCATTTAGAAGCCGTTCTGGATGGTAAAATAAGCAGAAATTAACAGTTTTAGTCCGTACATGAGCTACTGTATTACAGTGTTTCTTATTACCCCAGATTTTTTCTTCTTACTCCACCGGAAAGGGGTGTACCAGACCGCACCCCCTGGGTACAGTACTAATACATTATGTATCACTAAAATGACAAATTTCAATTGAATCACAAACGTTTATCTTAGATAAGAACAGAGAAATTTCACTAATTACTGGTGGTACTAGAAAAGCGGACAGTATAAGACATTCTTAACCTTTACGCAAAAACGGCTTTCTGTACCTACTGTAATCATCGGTCAATCTCTTCGATTTTTTTCAGGTCAGTTTTTCAGTTCAACAGCGATTTTAATAGGTCCTAATTGGTATTGGGTATTGGGGCATAAAAAACCCAATGCCCAATACCAATTCCTGGAAAACACCACAATACACTCAATACCCAATACCAGTTTGTACTCTACTGAAAACGTTGAAAAATTGTTGTCTTTTAGGTATAATTTACACGCTTTGAATTTTACCTATTGGTTGGCGATTTTGATGCATTGTTATCGTTTGACATGGTGATTTGTACTGGATGTTTGCATGGAATTGTAAAGGATGGTTGCGTAAACACTGTTTCTTTGCCAAAAACAGGTTATTCCAAAAATTTTAAGCCAATTTTCAAAAAAGTTCCAATTCCGAAAAATTCCGATTCGGAACTGTACTTGAGTTCCGATTCCGATTCCGATCGGACCCAAAAATCCGGTTCCGGTCGTTCCTTACCCCCAGACAAACCACCCGGCCCATGTAAGGTTCAGCTCTACCCATACATGTAACAGGTCACCCGCCGAAGGGGAGGGGGGTTGGGAGTGTGAGCCCAAATTCTAGGCAGAGAGTTGAGCACTAAAAAATCCCTCAAGTACAGCTAAAAAGCGCTGTTTAGCAATTTTAGTGTCTGAAATTCTAAAAAAAATCGCAAAAAATTTGCAGAAAAATGTAACGGCAAGTAGATAAATGGAACCAAACCTTAGCTGTCTTGCACACACAGACAGCAAAGGGGAGGTTGTTGTTGAAGAGGCTGCCGGACCTTCTGTCTCTTCCTGCTCTATACCAGTTGGCTACTCCTAGTCCGAAAGGACAAAAACTTACAACAAAACACGTTTCGCGGTCTGGTCTAATAAGTCTTGTGGGGCAGTGTCACGTGTATGTCTGTACCTGATTAAGCAGAGGGGTGACAGCATCATCTCTCCTGTCCAAAATCAGTAGCAGGGGCTGCAGTTCAGTTCTTCTGAAGTCAAACAGAGCAGATTCTTTAATGAGCAGTTGTTTCAGCGCTTCCGCCAATCTTTTAGCGGCCTCCGACGAATTTTGGTATCTAATAAGCGGATTCTTCTTCAGCGCTAGTAGAACTGCAGCCAGTCCATGCAGACAACGACGCAATGGGCCGGGAGCCAGAGAAAGCGACTGGTAGCACTGCGGGATGGACAGAGAAAATAGGTGCGGACTGATTGCTACAAAGTCACAGTAGAACTCTTGCACCTGAAAGCATACTATGGAGTTGTAAAAGATTTTTTCAAGGCTAAAACAAGCTTTTTCTATGAAAATTCTTTCTATTCCAACGGAGTTTTGCACCTATAAGACCCGGGTCTTGTAGGTGGAAAATCTATATTTTACAATTAAAACTCTATGTTCTGCATGAAAAGCATGAAATACACTGGTTTTGATTTTGGCAACCAACAACTGACTGTACGTTTAAGTCTGAATAGCTCAGTTTTAAACAAGTTTTGAAAATTTAGGCAACTTAGAAGCTCCAATATGCTTACAGCAGCTATCTAAACCTATCAAATCAAGAATTTTAGCAAGATTACGCAGGTTTTAGACCGATTCTTGAACGATCTGAGCTCAAAAACTCCATATTCATTAGTTATCTGGTAAAAAAATACACACGAAAACACACCATTCTCAGCTTAGACCTGGGTCTTATACATGGAAAATGCCCCTGACAGACCCTGCTTTCTGACCAGCTGCTATAAGACCCCGGCATACATGGGCCGGAAAAATCCGGAGGGGGGTATGGAGACCTCGGGGGGGGGGGGGTCCCCAAAAAAAGTCCAAAAAACGCCTATTTTGCCTTAAATAAGCGAAAATTTTCTCCCTCCGGGAGGGCGGGTGGGACGAGGGGGCATGGACGACCGAGGGGGTGGTATTGGCCGGCGAGGAGTAGGGGGTTTACCCCCATACCCCGGCCCATGTATGGACCCGGGTCTTATAACCGGAGGGGTGTAATAGGTGGAAAACTCCGGTAGTAGCTTTCTAGTCCAACAATAATAGCTACCTCTCTGACAGCTTCGGTCTCGTCCGCTTCGGCCAGCGATTTAACGTCTGTTTTGCTTATTATGTTGGAAAAATCTGCATAAAACACGCAACAATTACCAGTTTCTGGCTACAACAACCATACATGTAACAGGTCATCCGCCGATGGGGGGAGGGGGGGTTGGGGGGGTCTGGCGCCGGCCGGGGGGGTCTGAGCCAAAATTTTGGGGGAGGGGGGGGGGCACTAAAAAACGCTCAAAAATCGAGAAAAATCGCAATTTTTTGGCTAAAAATTGCCAAAAATCGCTAATTTGGGCTGAAATACAGCTAAAAAGTGCTGTTTTGCAGGCGATTTTGGCAATTTTTGTGTGTGAAAGTGTAAAAAATTGCAAAAATTTGCTCGAAAATTTACTTGCCAGAAAAATCGGAGGGGGGGTCGGTGAAATCGTCTCGGGGGGGGGGGGGGGGGGCCCCCAACCCGGGGGGGCTGGCCCAAGTCGGGTGGGGGGGCGACCCCCCCAGACCCCCCCTGTTACATGTATGACAACAACAGCGTTGCCAGGTTGGGGGGATTGGTCCCAAATTTGAGGGGATTTTTTTAAAATTTACGACGGTTTTAGGGAGAAAGCAATCTGAGCCCCGGATTGGTAAAATTCGAGTGTTATTGGCACAAAAAAATTAAAATTAAAAAAAATAACCAGCCTGTCTGCAATGTCTATGGAGCTGTATGAACAGACATGGGCAAAGGGGGGCGGCTGAGGGGGTTGGCCCCCCCCCCTCAGGCTCTGACCTACCCCCCTCAGCCGGCCGCTACCCCCCCAGGAATTTTTTGGAAGAATTTTGTATACAAAATTATGATAAAAATATGACTGGATTAGGTGTAAATGAGCTCAGAATAGCTTATTTTAGCTTATTTTAATGAAAAATAAGCCAAAAAAACCTTGATCTTAGCCAAAAATCGGACTTTTTGGCTTACCATTACCACCCTTTTGGTCTTTTGGCTTTTGGTCTGTGTATGAACTGATTTTTCAAACTGCTACATTTTATTTTTTTAGCACGAAAACAGAGAAAACCAAACTGGTTGCAGAAAATAATAATTGCTAATGTAGAATAATTTTTTAAGCCTCAAACTTAATCAAAAGTGCAGAAGCCCAACCAGGCGACTTTAAACTACAAAACTTGTAATTTCTGTCAATTTTAAGCTCAGGATGCTCTTCAAACACGTTTTTCAAGGCAAAGTTTGCGAAAATTTCTCGCCCTTCTTGGAAAGCGGCCCAACCAGGCGACTTCAAAATTTTACACCACCTTGCAAAATCTTGGGTACGCCACTGAGGACAATCAAACGGAAAGCTGTTCAAAGAGTGTCTTGCACGTTCGAGTGGAGCTAGAAAAGGAGAGTGTGTATCTCTCTTTCAGAGTTACTCTGAATATGAACTTTCGTATCGGTACTTCTTGTTGGTAGATAAAAGGTCTACTGTTTTCTTTCACTGAAAAACAGTAGAAATTCTGAAAAGTAACTGGAAAATCTGTAGCTTATAGCTGACACTAGCTATAATTTTACTGCCTTTTCACTAAACATTGGTAAATAGATTTGGTTCAGCAGCTGAAAACACGAATTTTGCTTTGGGGGCATTCTTTGCGGGATTTAAGGCGATTTTAGGTTTTAGACCTAGCAACACTGGTCTGTAAGATAGTTCAAAACGCACAAATATAGTACTGTCCATATTTAGGAGAGCGCAGTTCGTGAGAGAGCAGTTCGACGTTTTCGGGAGTGGGTCTGATGAAAACGATGCACTTCAGATGTCGAATTGCATCGCGAATGCCGCCGGAATCCAGTCGTTCGAACAGATATACTTCTTTCTGCATAACTTCCGACTGCGCAAACACGCACGACACCATGCTGGTCTGAAATTTGTTTATTAATTGATTAGAAAACAACAAAAAACGACATTTTTTACCGTTTCTTTGTCCATTAGAAGCACCTTCATGCCCGGGCCAGCTACACGAATCATCTCGGTTATGTACTGCCGAACTGACGTTATCAAGTCCATCCTGCTTTTTATCCGTTTAATTTTTCTTCAAAAAGCGAACTTTTCTTCTTTAAAAAATCATTTATTCTTTCAGCGGGAACATCAACCCGTGTCTTCCGTACCGCACCTGAAATTCTGGGTAATATGTAGTCGGACCTCGATAGGATTTTCCGGTACGGAAAATGCGTCCGATCATGAGCTCGGCAAAACTAGGCTAATAACCAATCAGTAATGTAATGACTTAGAGCATATCATTATTATTCAAATTGTTTATTTCAGAGTCAGATGGACACATGGCTTGTTTGAGGGCGCGGCTTATTTATTTCAACTTGATTTCGGACATCAAAAACTAGAGTGTAGAGTGTGGTGCGGGCTGTAGAGTGTAGAGAGTGGTGCTATGTAATGTACTGTACTGTCTGTTTGTTAAGGGTTTGGCGACCAGAGTGGGGGAGTGAGGAGTGCAGTTGTCCGGTGGCCAGAAACAGAGAATAGCAATAGCCCGAGCGCTGGTCAGGAATCCCAGAATTTTGCTCCTCGATGAAGCTACTTCTGCTTTGGACACTGAGAGCGAATCTTTAGTTCAACAGGCGCTTGAACAGGTTTGTTTGTTTGTTTGTTTGTTTGTTCGTTCGTTCGTTCATTCGTTCGTTCGTTTGTTCATTCGTTCGTTTGTTCATTCATTCATTCGTTCATTCGTTCATTCATTCGTTTGTTCGTTCATTCGTTCGTTCGTTTGTTCGTTCATTCGTTCGTTCGTTCGTTCGTTCGTTCGTTCGTTTGTTTGTTCATTCGTTCGTTCGTTCGTTCATTCGTTCATTCGTTCGTTCGTTCGTTCATTCGTTCGTTCGTTCGTTCATTCGTTCATTCATTCGTTCCTTCGTTCGTTCATTCATTCGTTCGTTTGTTCGTTCGTTCGTTTGTTCGTTTGTTCGTTCGTTCATTTGTTCATTCATTCGTTCATTCGTTTGTTCGTTCGTTTGTTTGTTCGTTTGTTCATTCATTCGTTTGTTTGTTTGTTTGTTTGTTTGTTTGTTTGTTTGTTTAACGTTAAGTCTCGCATTTTATAGCTCCATTTTCAGTTTTTTTCGGCAAGCCATTACAAGCCAAACAATAATCAGCGTTCCGTGGTCATATCAGCTATGAAAACCAAACAAAACTACGAGCCCAGAGCCAGCTGATATGCTTGGGGTGCTAACCGAGTGCTGTCCTCTCTATCAGCCGCCAAAATACAATCCCTGTCTGTGCGCTTATACTACTACTATTACTACTGCTAGAGTTTAGCATGTGAAAGGAGAAGGAAAAATGTCCCGTAAAAGTGTCAGCTTCAGTGATGACATAGAAAAGCAGAGTCTCCTATCTGGAGGAACTCTAGATTCTGATGAAATGCTGGTGATGAAGAAAAGTCCCAGGTATCAGATAGAAATTTATGAAAATTTGGGAGGGAATGTTTAAAAAGAATTGGTGATGGGGACTGAAGGCCAGAGTTATTGCTTTATTGTTTAACTACGATGCTGTGATTAGCCAGCTAAGTCCAAAAATCTTCATTTCTTAAATATTTCAAGCAAACCATTCAAATTTTCAGAAGAAAAACTGGTAGAGCACCCTCAGGAGGACTGGTAAGTCGATTACTATAGATTATCCAAATTATAAATACATATTTTACAAAATTCTTTTTCAGTTCCGCTTTGCAACATGTATGGACAAGTTCCTGATTTTCCTGGGCACCTTATGTTCAGTAGCGCACGGAGCAGGCATGCCCATATTAGCTATAGTTTTTGGTGGTATGACCAACACATTCTTGGCCGCTGAAGAGGATGTTCCTCCAGAAGTTCTGGCCAATTTGATAGAAGCAGCTGATCTAGATACTCTCACCAACAACACTTTGGGCGGCATTGACTTGTAGAGAAGAAACTTTCTTCACCTATCTATTTTCTGTCAGGTTTTCATTTCAGAAATGACTTCACCGCTCAAGTGCGCCAGTTTTGCTTGTATTATGCCTATTTGGGAGTAGCAATGTTGATTACATCTTACGGGCAGGTAATACTGCTGTTTTTAATTTTTTTGGGCACGGTGCAGACACCCCTTCGTTGCGAACCTATTTAGAAAAATTTTCTACAAAAACTTTTAGATCACCTGTTGGGAGGCGGCGTGTGAGCGTCAAGTCCACCGCATTCGACGCGCCTACTTCCAGGCCGTTCTGCGACAGGAAATAGCCTGGTATGACACACACCAAACCGGAGAGATGACAACGCGACTGAACGAGTACAGTGCAAAGATTTGCATACAGCTCAGCACTGTGTAAAACCAGTTTTTGTTCAGCGATTTGGAGCGTGTGCGTGAGGGCACTGGTGACAAATTTTCTCTCTTCATCCAGTTCGCTTCGGCTTTTGTGGCCGGCTTTGTGGTCGGATTCGCGTATAGCTGGAAGTTGACGCTGGTTATGATGTCGCTGACGCCTCTTTTAGCCGCTACTGGTGCCTGGATGGCCTGGGTACTGTTAATAATAGTCGTGAAAAATGTGCCAAGTGCTCAAACCGGTTCAGCTGATGGCAAATCGAACAAAAATCGAACAGCAAAAGTACGCAGTAGCCGGTGCGATAGCCGAGGAGGCGCTCTCTTGCATTCGCACCGTACTCGCCTTCAATGGTCAGAAACGCGAAATCGATAGGTAGGCGGAGTTTCGGTGGAAAAGACATAAATACAGGAATTTTAGGTACGATGCGGCCTTGGAAGACGGTCGGAAGGCAGGGCTGATGAAGTACTTCTGGATGGCATTCGGAATGTTTCTGTCGTTCATTTTCATGTTTGGAGCTTACTCGCTGGCTTTCTGGTGAGCTTTTATTTAAAGAGAATTACAGTCAAAGTAGTAGCAAGAATATAAGGAGACAAAAAATTGCGACCACTGTTCGTGTTACACAAACTGGTTTCACAACAACACAACTGTTTACCTTGCGCGGTTGATTTACAGTGATTACGGTATTTTTTACAGTAGGCACTACCTCTAAACGTGTAATCGCATCCAGCAATTACCTGTTTTTCGCTAATTAATCGGTAACAATGAGACACAGCCCTGGTACAGGTCACTATAGTCTGTTGGTCGCCCGAATAGCACTGTTGCACATCCGAGTTCGCCAAGCTGGGACACATCAAGATCATCAGTAGAAAAGACAACATTTTGAAGCTAAAATACCACAGTGTTTCAAAGCAATTTTGAGCCCGGTTCAGACCAGTGCAGTGGCGTGCCCAGGATTTTGC
The DNA here is from genome assembly GCA_030248155.1 of Sabatieria punctata. Lineage (NCBI taxonomy): Eukaryota > Metazoa > Nematoda > Chromadorea > Araeolaimida > Comesomatidae > Sabatieria > Sabatieria punctata. The sequence continues at coordinate 45,111 of JASANB010003451.1, forward strand.
TAGGGGGTGTATAATTTTGAAGTTGCCTGGTTGGGCCGCTGCCCATTAAGGGCTAGAAAATTTCGCAAAATTAGCCTTCAAAAACGTGAGCAATTCTAAGCTTACAATTGACAGAAATTACAAGTTTTAGTAGTTTAAAGTGGCCTGATTGGGTTTCTGCCCGGCCAGCCAGGCCAGCCAGGCCAGGCCGCTAAAGATAGCCGATTGAACGGTTTTAGCTCACTTTTCTTTCAATTAATCGGAAGCTTAAATTTAGCGTAAAACCTGTCACAATCTGACTCAGAGCACAAGAGAGGAGAGATCGATTTTGTAGGTACGGAGCAGTGCTAATTCTACAGGACCCTGCCTTCCCGAGGGGTACGGTATTTACCGTATTCTTCTCCGTTATGTCGGGCAGCTTTTCGCTTGGAAACGCACTGCCGCACTTCAATGCGATTGCAGCTGCTAAAGGAGCCTCCAAGGTTATCATGGAATGCATAGAAAGTGTAAGTTTTTATGGGAAAACAATTGATAAAAAACCAATGAAAGGGATTCGATTTATAGAGCAAAAAAATTTGCAATTTTTAGAGCAAAAAATGTGAAATTTTTTTGCCAAAATTACAAACTAGTGTTCCGCTTCTAAATTCTGCATGTCCTATGCATTATTGCGCAGATTAGTGTTTTAATTTTTATTGCGCAGATTAGTATTTCAGTTGCCAGGTATCGACCCGTACTCAGAAGAGGGTAGACATTTGACCGAAGTAAAAGGAAAAATCGATTTTAGAAACGTTACCTTTGCGTACCCGGTGCGCAAGGACATTACGGTGAGCACAGTAATCGGAAAAAGGAAACACTGTAAATTCTAATAGTTCAGGTGCTGAAAGGCGTCAATTTCTCGGTGGAACCCGGTCAGAAAGTAGCGTTTGTTGGCTCCAGTGGTTGCGGTAAATCGACAATAATCAATTTGTTGCTTAGGTATTACGATCCGGACAGAGGACGGGTACGGTATCCTGATAGTTTCGCAGAGTCAATATAGTCTGCTCTATGCAAATTTTAGGTGCAACTCGACGATAGCGATATAACCCAGCTGAATGTCAAGTTTCTGCGTAACACGGTGGGCGTTGTTTCGCAAGAGCCGATTCTTTTCGACGGCTCATTGGAGGACAACATTCGGCTGGGCAATCCGGATGCCAATACGGCGCAGATTACCGAAGCTACGAAATTAGCCAATGCTTACAACTTTATCAGTCTATTGCCTAAGGTAAATAAATCACTTATGTCTAGAAATTCTGCTGCACACAACAAAATCTGCTTTTTTGTATTATTTGCTACCGCATGATAGTATATGTGGTACGTTGTGGTGTGCTGCGGTATAGTATGATGTGGTGTGGTTTAGTGTGGTGTGTCGTGAGTAGTGTAGAGTGTAGAGTGTGGTGTGGTGTTGAAATGTGTAATCTGTAACGTGTGGAGTGAAGAGCGTAGAGGGTAGAGTGTAGAGTGTGGTGCGGGCTGTAGAGTGTAGAGAGTGGTGCTATGTAATGTACTGTACTGTCTGTTTGTTAAGGGTTTGGCGACCAGAGTGGGGGAGCGAGGAGTGCAGTTGTCCGGTGGCCAGAAACAGAGAATAGCGATAGCCCGAGCGCTGGTCAGGAATCCCAGAATTTTGCTCCTCGATGAAGCTACTTCTGCTTTGGACACTGAGAGCGAATCTTTAGTTCAACAGGCGCTTGAACAGGTTTGTCTGTCTGTCTGTCTGTCTGTCTGTCTGTCTGTCTGTCTGTCTGTCTGTCTGTCTGTCTGTCTGTCTGTCTGTCTGTCTGTCTGTCTGTCTGTCTGTCTGTCTGTCTGTCTGTCTGTCTGTCTGTCTGTCTGTCTGTCTGTCTGTGTCTGTCTGTCTGTGTCTGTCTGTCTGTCTGTGTCTGTCTGTCTGTCTGTCTCTGTCTGTCTGTCTGTCTCTGTCTGTCTGTCTGTCTCTGTCTGTCTGTCTGTCTGTCTGTCTGTCTGTCTGTCTGTCTGTCTGTCTGTCTGTCTGTCTGTCTGTCTGTCTGTCTGTCTGTCTGTCTGTCTCTGTCTGTCTGTCTGTCTGTCTGTCTGTCTGTCTGTCTGTCTGTCTGTCTGTCTGTCTGTCTGTCTGTCTGTCTGTCTGTCTGTCTGTCTGTCTGTCTGTCTGTCTGTCTGTCTGTCTGTCTGTCTGTCTGTCTGTCTGTCTGTCTGTCTGTCTGTCTGTCTGTCTGTCCAGTACCCTTGAACAGAAATCATAATGCCACAGTACTATGGTAATGTTCACCTATTAATGATTCCAGGCGCAAGAAGGCAGAACAACCATTACCGTAGCTCACCGTCTGTCGACGATTAGAGATGCTGACAAAATTTTTGTGCTCAACCAAGGTAACATAGTTGAGCAGGGTACACACCAATCTTTGATGGAAAACCGAGGACTTTTCTATAAAATGGTAAGAGAAGAGTCAGGTTGGGTTTGCCTTGTTTGTACTCGGTTTGCTTTGTCCGGCCAGTGGTGATATACATACGTAGGCTTTGAAAACAGTTGAGGAGGGAAAATTTAAAAACAATTGAAATCTAAATCATAATTGAAAAAGACAGCTAACAATGCATCGAATTACATAAATGTAACTTACAGGGTGTCTAAAAAATGATCACATTTCTTTTTACTGCCATTTCCGCAAATTTTGACCAAATAGGCTGAAATTTGGACCATAGGTGCCAAAATTCGGGGAATTTTATGAGTTCAAGTTTAGTGCATTAGGCTTGACTCATTCCCGAGAAATTTCAAAAAAACGTGAAATTTGGTAAATTCAATAATGAAAGCTGGTCACTGGAAAAATGATCACCTTTCTTTTTTCTGCCATTTCCGCAAATTTTGACCAAATAGGCTGAAATTTGGACCATAGGTGCCAAAATTCGGAGAATTTTATGTGTTAAAGTTTGGTGCATTAGGCTCGACTCATTCCCGAGAAATTTCGAAAAACGTGAAATTTGGTAATTTCAATAGTGAAAGCCGGTCACCGAAAAACGGAAACATTTTTTTACAGTACATGTATCTTTCCTAAATTTTGTCGGAATTGGATGAAATTTGGAGTGTAAACGCAGAAGTTCAGGGTAATTCGTGTGTAAAAAGTTGACGCATGAACTCCAACGCTATCGTTAGAGTTTAGGCGATAATGTAATGTGACGTTTTTTCGTGACCGGCTTTCACTATTGAATTACGAAATTTCACTTTTTTCGAAATTTCTCGGGAATGAGTCAAGCCTAGTGCACCAAACTTTAACACATAAAATTCCCCGAATTTTGGCACCTATGGACCAAATCTCAGCATTGGTCAAAATTTGCGGAAATGGCAGTAAAAAGAAATGTGATCATTTTTTGAGACACCCTGTATGTAATCTAACCTTAACAAACCAAAAAACCCTAACCCTATCCCCGACCCGACCCGACCCGACCCGACCCGACTGGTGATTTTCGACCAACCCATAAAGCTATGTGATTTCAGGTGATGGCTCAACAACTAGATTCTGCCAAATATGAGACAACAGATGGCGATGACGATACCACCAAAGATGGTAAGAAGTAATGTTGATATTGTCTTATGTTCAAAGCGTGCTGTTACAGGCACGAGCAGTGTAAGCGGCGATCTAACCTACCGTCCGCGTCGGTCTACTAACAAAGCAAGTTCTTCTAGTGGGTCGAGCGTCATTTCTGATCCAGGCTCTCCACAGAAAAAACGCTCCAGTCGTTCACATAGCATCCAGCACGATCTACAGCGATTGCAGCGTGAAACACAGGTTTACTATACTCTAATGCCTTCTAATCTGTAGCTAGATCTGCTTTTAGCAAGAAAACGTGCACTCAGTCAGTTTTCTCAAGTTATTTGAGGCCAATCGCAAATCTTGGGGTTGGTTTTGGACTGGAATGTTTGGAAATTTACTGGGTGGAATTGTGATGCCTGCTTTTGCATTGTTCTACAGTCAAATATTTGAGGTACTGCAGTGGTTAGTGATTTTGTTTCTTAAAATACGCATCGCCTTCAGGTATACAGTGAACAAGGTGATCAGTTGAAATCGGATGCTGCTCTTTGGTCTCCGATGTTTGTTTTGCTGGGATTTACGCAAGGAGTTGGCTTCATGATTGCGGTTTGTTTTGGTTGGCTTGCTGTGTTCTTACTCATACATGTAACGGGTCTGCCCCCCCACCCGACTTAGGTCAGACCCCCGAGACGATATTTCCGACACCCCTCTGGTTTTTGTGGTTAGTAATTTTTTGAGCAAATTTTTGCGATTTTTACAAGTTCAGAAACAAAAATTGCCAAAATCGCCTGTAAAACAGCACTTTTTAGCTGTATTTGAGCCCAAATTAGCGATTTTTAGCCGAAAAATTAGGATTTTTTGCGATTTTTAAGCTTTTTTAGTGCCCAACCCCCTCACTAGAATTTGGGCTCGGACCCCCGGCCGGCGCTAGACCCGCAACCCCCTCTCCCCTTCCAAAGTGGTGAGGATACATGGGCCAGAGAAATCCAGAGGGGTATGTGCTTTTTGTCAGGGGGGTCTTGAGGGTATAAAATTGCTTCCTACAATAGGCCACCAAAATTTTGGTAGATGACCTGTTACATGATAGTTCAACTCATGTTTGGTGTGTTCGTTTGTGGTTGTTTGTTTTTCATGTGTGTTTGTTTGTTTTGTTTGTGTTTTATTTCAGCTTATTTCTTTGTGGCTTTTTTGTTTTTTGTTCGTTGTGGTTGTTTGTTTTTTGTTTGTTTTTTGTTTGTGTTTGTTTGTTGTGGTTATTTGTTTTTTTGTGCTTGCTTTGTTTGTTTATGGTTGGTTGTTTTTTGTTTGTGTTTGTTTGTTATGGTTGCTTGTTTTTTGTTTGTGCTTGTTTGTTGTGTTTGTTTGTTTTTTGTTTGCGCTTGCTTTGTTTGTTTGTGGTTGTTTGTTTTCTGTTTGTTTGTTTGTTTGTTTGTTTGTTTGTTTGTTTGTTTGTTTGTTTGTTTGTTTGTTTGTTTGTTTGTTTGTTTGTTAGCCTTTAATCAGTCAGTCACTTCGTAATTGCAGGCCAATTGTCTTGGAAGAGCTGGCGAGAACATAACAAAAGCGATGCGAATAAAATCATTTACTAACCTACTCCGACAGGATGCCTCCTATTTTGACGATGAGGCTCATAACACTGGAAAAATTACCACCAGATTTGCCACCGATGCACCGAATGTTAGATATGTAAGTTTCATTTACAATTCCATTTACAAACTGCCATTTAAAATTGAGGTTCAAATGGCTTTATTTCACACTTTCCTTCATTTTAACTTCAGTCGTAGGCCAGCAGAAAGAAAAGTCTCAAATTTGGCGATTCACTCAATCACAGATCATTAGCAAGAAGCAAAAATTTGGCTATCAAATCACAGATCCTCAGACGTTCGGCCGCGAAACCGACTCCATCGACGGTTGCTTATCATAGAATTTTGGACCAACTCTGCGCTCCTGCTCTGCCCAATTGCAGGCGGAGCCTTGTTTTTGAACTCTTCCTGCACGCGCATGAAATTTTCCACCATAACCGTAATAGGCAGTGACAGTACAAGTGCTCCGCATGCAATACAACAGCTGGCGACCATTTTACCCACTGAAAATTGGACACTTCGCCAGAAAATGCAAAAAAGGTCCAGGAGCGTCGAATCTATTTTAAAATGGATTTGACGTTCAGAAAACAAATTCGACGCTCCAGATGAAATAAACTCACGGACAGTGGCCGGGTACATGTCGCCATAGCCGACAGTGCTCATAGTGACAATGCACCACCAGAACCCTGCTGGAATGCTGCTAAACTTGGTGCTTGGCTCATCCTTCTCGATGAAGTAGAGCATGGTGGCAAAGAAGATGACCCCGATGGCCAGCACCACCAAGAGCATGCCAAGCTGAGCTCTACTTCTCTGCAGCGTCTTCGCAAAGATCTGCAGGCCAACGCTATGCCTGCCCAGCTTGAGCAGACGCACCACTCGCAGCACTCGTAGAATTCGCATGACAAGCAGCGCACCCTTTACCTGAAAGAACTGCCATATAAGACAACAAATCTGATCTGGCTGGGTTTTGTCAGAACAGTACCGTACATGACACCCTTAAGTCCCATTTTCCTTATGCCGATGAGTGCACTTACTTTTATGAGACAACCAAAACAGTATATACTATACTTAGTCATGTACTATACTTTTACAACACAGATGCAGTACAGGTACAAAGAGCGCTGGACAGTTGTTGATTTAGTTGACCGATTCATTTACTACATGCGTGACTGCCAGGAAAATAGCAAATACCTTCGTATGTATGTTTGGAAACCTTTCTGAAGCAGTTCTAGGGCTCAATAGAGCATTTTGCCACTCCATCTTTTAATTTCACCCCAAAATATAATGTATTCTGTTGGTTTGGTATCGGTACTATACTAAATATGATACTAGTACACAGTTTATGGCTTCAAGGTATGGGCATCATTTTCCTGACTCTACTGGTTGTCCAAAAAAGCGGGAATTTACTTTCAGCTTTAGTTTGAGCAGACGGCTCTTTTAGCTTTCGGTCTCAACTAAAAGAGTGCGCCATTGCTGATCGAAGTGATTGGTCACCCGCAAAAAATAAACCTATCAGTGGGGTACTGTAATGCCGGCACAGTTGGTGCAGTGGTTTAGTCCGCGCGTGCCATTGGCACGCACGTTCATCCACTCGGCGGGACAAGTTCTTGTCGCAAAGAGTTGGTCGTCGGCATAAAGCCCAACCCATACCACCGAAGGCCGGCGATGGTAAATGGGAACCGACTGGAGCTGCCTAAGCACCTAAAGCTACAATAGCAACTACACGTGTTGGGACAAACGGAATCGGCGACAGCGACCACTGAGACCTGCCCGGACTGACAACGGGCATGTGTTTAGGCTAGTAGCGAAGGCAGTGAAGGAAGGGCAGGATGTGGATGTGCGTGATGGGCCCATAGGTGGCCTAACGCAGGAGCTACGGCCCGCAAACAATCCATCCACCCATCCGGGTACTGCAACAGTCTGAAGCTTGCTCACTTCATACTGTTACAGTACCCGACTCAGTGGCTTATTTTTGGCCGGCGACCAACCAATCGATCGGATATGGCGCGATCTTTCAGACGAGTCCAAAAGCTGAAAGATGCATCTGCGCAGACAAAAGCCGGGCCGTTTCTCACCTTACAAGAAAAATGTCAAGTACAAGTCAAGTAAAAGTCAGTTTCTCACCTCACAAGCGTTTACTTGATATTTACTTGTACTTGACTACAACTTGATAAACACTTGACTTATACTTGACAATGCCTTCGGCGGCTGAATAGCCATTTTCCAGCTGATTCCGCCTGACTACTCACGGAAACAACATAGAGTGAAGCTACTGGCTTGACTGGGTGCGGTACAACGAGTAAAAACGCTACATTTTACTCTGATATACAAGCGAACATTTACATGAGATCTTGACGAACAGTTTAAGGCTCGTATTTGTATCCGAAATTTGTTTCCCTATGACTTCAATAGACTTTGAGATCGTTGCTAGGAAGGGCCTTGCAATTAAGACAGATGGACATCCATCTTTAACATGCGATAGGCCGCCCACCCAACCCAATCTGGACCTGTTTTCTGGCAAGTTATGCTAACTAACCATTCTAAAACTGCGTTAAATACGATGGTTTTCCGTCTGAATTTGTTACCGGCACGTTTGCTTTTCATTTGGAGGCATTTCGTTTGCTTTCTTATCGTCAGTTTCGTGTTTTGTTATCACTTGGCAACCATTTATCGGTCGCGAGAGACCGATAAAATTTTACAAGTCAAGTGGAGAAATTTGTTAGGTGATATATTGATCACTTGACATTCGCTTGACATTCACTTGTAAATTGACCACTTGGCTTGTAGACCTAACAAATTTGAGAGGTGAGAAAGCGAAAATTGATAAAAATTATCAAGTTTGCTTGTTTTGTCAAGTACAAGTGAGGTGAGAAATTAGGCCCTGGAAGTAAGTTTCCGTTTTTTGGACAACCTCTATAAGGCAGCAATCGTACGTAGGCAAACAATACGTAGGGCATGCCAAGAAGAACAGAGTGCTAAGCGATAGGAATGTGCTGCAGAGGCTGGCTGTAAACTAAGTGCACTGCACACTCCACTCACGCGTTCAAATGCTGCTGAATTTCGGTTTTCACTGCCTTCAGTCGCGCTCTGAAAAGGGGCATAGAATTGCCGATTGCAACTATTATTTTTGCAACTCTGCTTTAGGGGGCCTCTCTTAAACCTAGGGAGTTGTTTTGTCTTTCTCTTAAGCTCTAACCTGCCGCCCAGGTTGGTCTCCTTTTTTTCGATGGAGACCTTACCATCGTGGACTGTGCACTCCGATACAGACAGCAAGAGAAATTTTGAGGAGGGAAGAGAAATTAAATCAGACAAAGAAAAAGTGGAGTGCGAATAAAAAGTCAGTCGAACAAGTTTCACTTGCTTTATATCAAGCACACACCAATACCTCTTGAAGGTGCGCTGTGTTGAACCCTGAGACTTCCAGCAGCAGCTCCAGATATGTAGGTAGAATGGCAATCAGGTCGATAAGGTTCATTGATTGCATGAACAGTTTTTTTCGATTCGGCGCTACGATCATTTTGCACAGGTATTCGAGCGTGAAAAACGCTATGCAACAGTACTCGATCCGCTCGAAGACTGGATGTGACTGCACTACCTAAAACCATACATGTACTAGATGGTTTTGGGTTAGCTCTCTAGCTAGAAAAACCAACCCCCGAGACACTTAAGGACCCCCGGCCTCAAAATACGAGTACTGGTAGCGGCTCCAGTACTAAGAGACTGGCTCAGAAATCAGTAATTTTTAGGTTAGCAGCCGCTCAAATGGCCTTTGCTCACCGAATTTCGGCAATTGATAGTATTTAGCTAAATATCTGTTAGCCTTTTTTTGGCATTTTACGCTTTCTCTCTTTAACGCTATTTGGCTGCTTAAAATTGCACAGGCCCAGGGCCTGTTTCTTGTATGACAGAACAGTACAGTACAGTACAGTGTAGTTAGCACAGTACAGTACAGTACAGTACAGTACAGTACAGTACAGTACAGTACAGTACAGTACAGTACAGTACAGTACAGTACGGTACAGTACAATACAGTAGTACAGTACAGTACAATGCAGTAGTACAGTACAGTACAATACAATACAATACAATACAATACAGTAGTATAGTACAGTAAAGTACAGTACAGTACAGTACAGTACAATACAATACAGTAGTACAGTACAGTGTACTGAGTACAGTTACAGTAACGGTAGAGTACAGTACAGTACAGCGATCAAGCAAGCCAGTCCAACAATGAAAAGCGGCCAGAGCCAGAGAGAACCGACCGAAAAGAAATTCGATTACCATTTCTGTTGTATTGGATGAGTTACTGTAGACCGGTTCTTTCCATTCGAAGTAGGGAATAGAGCTGAGAATTAGAGTGACCACCGAAATCAGAACGGCCACGATTGAGACGATTGAGAAAATTCTCGCGCTTCGCGACGACTCTGGTACATCGACCAGTTCGTAGATTTTCCGGCGCAGATTACCACAGACAACCTGCAGCAGAATTTCATACCACTCTTCATCTGTTTCTATACCGATGTTGATCCGTTCTCTACCTTTTCATACAAGTCCTCCTGCGACCTGTCATAGGCGGCGCCGCGTTCGTTGGGACTGCTTTTGGTCTCGGTCCAACAACAGTCGGCGAAGAAAACGTCAGCCAACTTCCAGAAAGCCAATTCCTGAGCAAACACTTCCAGACAAGGCAAGGCCGGCTTGTGACACTGGCCCGTAATGTAGTACAAGTAAATACAGTCGAACATTACTGCGGCACGCTCGAAAAAGTACTCGTCTGAAAGTAGGACCGACCTTTAAACTTAGATTTGCAGAAATTTTAGCTAAACTTCAACTTTTGACTATTGAATTGATTCAGGAACAGAAAGAACAATTTTGATGTTTATTGACTGACAAGCGTATATTTCTTATACGCTTGTCGGCAATTTCTACTTTAAAAATTTTTAGTAATAAAATATTTTCTACCGGGGTTCTCTGTAAAGCGCCTATCGGCGTTTTATTTCGTTTTGTCTCTTTTCACACAAATTCAATTCCACATTACAAATCTACAGGGTGCGCAAAAACAACCCCGCAGATTTTTTAGTCTAGAAACCGTAAACCTGAACCGATTTGAATGTAATCTTTTTAAATGAAAGACAAATAAATTCTTTACAGATTGATGAAATTTTTATTAAGGTGCTCTGCTTGGTTCCTGAGATATTTGCCTTCAAACTCAAAACAGAGATTTTGGTAATGAACAAGAGCGATTTTATTCCGTTGCACTTCATAACAAAACTGGTTCCTACTACTGCATAGCGGCTAGTTTCCTAATTTTCGGTGCGGTTGGGTTTTCAAAATTCCCAAAAATATTAAATTGGCAGATCCAACCGCATGTATGGGCGGAGCTTGGCGGCGTTGATGGATAGCGAGGCTAATTGAACAGCCTATCTACTACTTGCCGGGATGGCGTGCACAAAAAGTCGGGACTCTGCTGTTTTTTGTCGACCATCTCGCGCTTAACATAATACGCCAAAAAACAAATATTTATGAATTTTCGGCAGCACACCAAAATGGGAGGAGCCTCCAAAGTTTGAACCCGCAGGGCAACATCGTGCGAGGAGCTGCGGTTACCTTTCTCCCCCCCAAAACCGAACCGCAGCCAAACTACTCCAAGCGGAATTTGGTATCGTTTTGTTTGCTGAAACTCATTGTTGAGGTTTTTAAAACCTATTTTGCATAATATTTTTTCATCTCTTCCAGGACAAAGCCTGTTTGAGGGGCGTTTATACGGAAGATCAATCGTACCGGTTTCGCTGATATATCCATTGCACATCTTCACTCTGCTCTCGTGGTCTGCTCTGGCAAACTTGAACAGCAAACAGCTCTTAGTGCGTTTTGAAATGGTTTCCATAGTCAGTCTGTACGAAGTTCCGCCCACATTAATCTTCAGAAATTCGCCATTGAAGATTGAATTCTGAATTCCCAGCGATTTGGCAGTACTCTCGGCTAGCGGCTCCGGTGATTGCTGGTCCATCTCGAAGGTAACCGCTCGGAAGCAGGCCAGGTTCTGCGGTTCCGGTTCGTTGACACATTCGTTGAGTCTTGCAAAGAATTTCTTCTCTTTCACGCTTTGACTCCATGATTCCAAGGTTTCTAGTTTAGCGGCAGAACTCCTAAAACAGAAGAAAAGAGTACATGTAGCCTTGGTTTATCTATTTATCTATCTGGGGTTCGTCTCGCTGTAACTTTTCTGTTAGTCAATCAATAGCGCTGAAATTTTAACACAACATCCATAAATCTTCACAATTTTTACTCTCAAAAATTTAGTCAAGTATGTCAGTTCAATCACTACGTACAGGCTAAGCTAAGCTTCGCTGCCAAACTGTGAGAGAAGCGGCCTGCATATGACGCGCTGATAATCCGATTTAGATACAGTGACACTATCCCTCACTTATTTGGAACCGAGGACTTCTATTCAGCACTGTGATCAGGTTTTAGGCTCCTATGTAGGTTCGGGTAGAATGAACCTTGGGATGAAGTTAGACTTACTTATAGATTCAATCTTAGTCTTAAGTTAATATGGTAGGTTTCCGCTAATGGGGGTAGTGTCCACAATTGCCGAATGTTATCTCAGAAAACCTGCAAATTGCTACCGTAGTATCTCATGTTTTCGTGTTGAGAAACCCCAAGACTATGTCAAGTACGGTAGCTAGAAACAAACGGATCTAATAAAATTGAAAAATTTTGCACTTTAGTTAAAGGTAGTGTTGGAAAGTCCGGGGTTAAAAAAATAAGTTCAGGTTCAAGTCAAGTCCAACATCGAAATTTCAGGTTCAAGTCCAGGTTCAAGTCCACCATCTAAAAAACCTGGACAATAGGTTCAGGTTCAAGTCCACTGATAATTTCAAGAATTGTTGAAATTTTGCACTGATCGCAACTTTTTCTGAGCTATTTAAGCCTGTCTACTAGTAATGAAAGACGAAAACCACATTTTATGGGGCAGTAGTTTCGTTTTCTCGCATATTCAGTTTGAAAAATCGGTGCAAAAACAAGAAATCATGAAAATGTTGTGCAATCCAACCGAAAATTTGACAAATTTTGCCTAAACTTTCACTCAAATTTTGAACCTATTGAGTGAGTCCAGTAAAACGAAACAGGTTCAAGTCCGGCTGAAATAAAATAGGTTCAGGTTCAGGTTCAAGTCCACAGATTTCAGGTTAAAAACCTATTAATAAGTCCAGGTTCAAGTCGGACTTGCCAACAGTAGTTAAAGGCCTTTAGTTATGCACTTCCACGTGACCGCCGTCAAAGTGAATGCATCTGAAAGTGCATAACAGATTTTTCTAAAATTATGAGAGTAAAAATTCTGAAGATTTGTGCCTTTTGTGTTAAAATTTCAGCGCAATTGATTGACGAAGAGAAGACAAAAGTTACGTCAAAACCAAACCGCGGATAGACACATCAGCCACCCTGTACTTCGTTCTTCTTTGTCCCCCCTTGGGTTTATTTATTATAGCATTATTATCATAAATCAGCATAATATTCGTACTTGCCGAGAGAGCCGGTACCAAAGGCCATAGCTACATAATCTATACGAAGGGAGGACAAATTAAGCCTATTAAACAAGCAAGCACTACCTTCTATGAACATGTGTCATCCCTCCAGTCAGGTTAGATTGCATCCAGGCAACCACACAATCTAGTACTGGCACTTACAGGCCATACCTGGCCATGCCCACGTACAGCCTGCTTATAAATTTTTTAATCAAAACAAATTTAGCTTATGGATCAGGCGCATCGATTGTTTAATTGAGCGCGCAAACTCGCAACTCTGCCCTCCCAATATTGCCAATTCACTTACATTTGTTTAAATTGCGCTCCGGTAGCTATCGCACCTTCCGGAACTATAAACGCGTCCATAGCTGAATGAGGAAGAAGAAGAGGAATTTTTTTCAATTTTAGCTCTAACAAATTACACGCAATGGGGGGCTGGCGATATAGCTGGAAACATTTATAGTCGAAACTAATTGAGCAGTGAAAAACTAATACAGCAGAATGTCTGAAAAATGACAACCATTCTTTTTGCTGCCATATGCGCAAATCAAATTGTCAGAAAATTTGAATGATAGGTGTCAAAATTGGGAGAATTTTGCGTTTTAAAAGTTTGGTGCTCAAGTGAAGACTGAGAAATTAAGGAACATGTGAAATTTGTTATTTTCAATTGTGAAATTTCAGTAGGTAGATATGCAGAGTTCAGAGCTTCTCCAAATTGTAGGTCATTTGGCGAATATTTGTGGGATTGACAGCAAAAAGTTTCCACTTTAACGCGATATTTATCTACGCAATTTAGACATGGCGTAATGAAAAAACAGAAAAATAAACAAACAATGTTAATTGGTCAACATAAACAGCAGTAATAAGAAATGTTATCATTTTGTGACACTACAATGTATGTAATAGATCCGCCAAATTTTTGTTAATTTTATTCTCAGAATACATTATAAATGCATCTCTGGACGCTGGTTTTTTCATTATTTTACAGCTGCTTTCCAAAATCCAGGGTATGTCACTGTACTAGCCGACCCAGTCTCCAGCTCAAACAAACCAAAAAATTAAAAGAAAAACAAAACGAAAATTGAATCCAAACTAGACTAAACCAAACCTGGCCAAAAATCACCAACCAAACCAAAACCTAACCACACCAAGCAGAAAAAACTGAAAACTGAAAGCAAAAAACCACCAACCTAACATGAACGCAAAAAGTAAGCACCATCAGGCACTTAACGCTGTTTATGGTACTGGCACCATGTATGGTATGGTACCACTCCGTTCAGATTTCATACCATATGGTACCACCACAGTGCCCGAACGTGAGGGTACCATATATAGTGTCAGTACCTTGAGCACCGCGTAAAGTGCCCCACTGAAAAAGTAGGGCTGAAAACCATGAAACAAAACTCAAAATCCTCAAAATCAAATCCAAGCCTATTAATTGAAAGCCCAGAAACATAACAGAAGTTGAAAAAGGCAAACTCCCGAAAGAAAGCCAAAAAGGCGCTTACTCCAAATCCCCAGCTGGCTCCTCAAAACTGCGATAGCTTTTGCCAATCATACCAACAAGTGGCCAACAGCGCTTGTGTGTGTGTGTGTCGGAGCGCTTTTAGTCAAGTGGGGTTGGTTGGCTAATGGCTTAAAAAGCCTCCCACCATCTTTCAGTGTCTGATTATCGACCCAAATTACAGGTCTTCACCCGTCTTCCGTCGGTCTTCTCCAGCTTCTTCACCATAATCGCCGGAATAGTCATCGCCTTCATCTTCGGTTGGAAGATGGCCTTCGTGGTGGTGGCGATGGTTCCACTGATCGTCGGTTCTGGCTACTTCGAGTTCCGAATGCAGTTCGGCAAACAGATCCGAGATGCACAGCTACTGGAGGAGGCCGGAAAGGTAAAAACGGAAAACAAACACTTTCTGCCTGTTAACCCCTTGAAGCAGACCTTTTTGGGGCACGTCCCTTTTGAAAAATCCAAAGCACGTCCTGGGTCGTGCTCGAAATCCACAAGGAAGCATGTCAGAAAATTGGAAAAAACCGACCTCAGCATATCCCCAAGTTTTGGACATGTGTTGGTTTCACAGATATAAAAAACGGTTTTCAGGTCCTTTTTGGGGAACGCTATGCGAAAAATTGAGGCCCTCCGCGATGGGAACTATGCCGTAAATACGGCGTGGTCTGTATCAAGGGGTTATTATGCTGGCAAGACCAGACAAACCTATTCTATTAGGCGGCGGCGGTCTGAATTGAGCAAACAGTAGCGAGAATAATACCTTAGGATTTATTAAAGCTGCCTTCTTGCTCTCGGGAGACGTCGGAGCGACAGTTTTTTGGTCACGATTTGCGTGCGCACGTTATGTCAGCTTTATTTTGGGCCCAATCAACAAATTTCCGGCCCGATCGCCAGACCGGTCCTTTTCGGAGTGATGATTTATTATCTACGTAGGCGGCCAACTCTAAATCAATCTTTTAGCCACTTAGGATTTTCAAAAATACTATAGAATCGGTTTATGATTAGGGTCGGTGCAAAATTATGAAATTTCAGGAGAGGGAGGGGGTGTAACAAATTACGATTAATTATTACGGTTGGTAGAGGTGTTGGTTTGGTGATGTTATTAGGTGATTTTAGCTTGCAGCTTTACCTTTGAAGCGCAAAAATCAGTGCAATAACCATTTATTTCAATTGTTCTTGTGTTCTACTGTAGCAGTTTCGATTTGAATGAACATTACCTACAGCACCAACCTGTGACGACATCGTATTATGTGTTAAGGTGGATTCATATACTCGTGTAGAAAAAGATCGCCAGGCGACTTTTCTGTAGAAAAACTGTCGCTCCGTGTAGATAAAAATTTTCTGCTCAACAGACAATTTTTGCGAGCTTCTTTCAAATTTTCCGCCGGTTGAGCGTTCTCCTGAATTGTTATAGTCGTTTCGCACTAAAACAATATCATTTAGACGTTAATGCCATTGAAAATTCAACATAAAAAAGGCCGGCGACAAAAAATAGTTCAATTTTTAACTACATTTTTGTAGATTTTTGTCGCGCGGCGTTTGGGCGCGTTTCATACTTTAAACGAGTTTTTCTACAGAAAAGTCGCCAGGCGATCTGTTTCTACAAAAGTATGAATGCAGCTCTATAGCACTTTTTACTCAATTCTTTCATGACTATTGGTTGTCAGTGAAGTGATATGGAAGCGGCCGAAAAACCCAAAGCAAAAAGCAACTCAATTCCTAATGGCTTCCATGTAAAACGAAGACTGTAAATAAAACAGCATAGGATAAACCTAATTTTGCATGGAATAGAACCTAAAAATTTCGGTTCCTTCCAACTATAAAAAATTGAAATTCTGGGGTAGCCAAATTGCTAGCGAGGGTTAGGTCGGGAAATTACTACAACGACCCATTATAACAGATTGGAGGAGCATCCCAAACGGTGCCAAAAACACCGGTACGTAATTTTTGCACTGCCCGCCCTATAGCATAAGCTCGGTTAAGACTTCGAGAGGCGCTGAAACTACAGTTGGTAGGTACCACCAAATTTCAGGTAAGTCCAGGTTCAGGTATCTCTAAAATCCAATTTCAGGTTCAGGTTCAGGTATATTTTTCAAAAGTACCCAGGTGTCAGGTTCAGGTTCAGGTACTTTCAAATAAAGACACAAATTTTCGGCTATGAGCTAAATCAATAGCGCTCCTGTTCCTTTTCTTAAGAAAACGATCCATGTTCAAAGCAATCGAAATTTACAAGCCAACAATTTGACAAAAACGAGAAAAACGCAAGACAATTTGTGCGGTATGACGGACCCATCGCCATTATAGTAGGAAACCCCACGCACTCCACGAACGTTCATTTCAAATTCTAAGTTCCGGCATTAAGTTAAGGCTCAGGCTTACATAAGTTCTACTAGCTGCGTTTAGGCTTATGTTCAACAAACAAACTAAAGTAGAGACCTGCACAGGCCAACTTTTTGGCGGCCCGGCCCAGCCCGGATTCTTAAATTTTTAGATGAGCCCGGCCCGGCCCGGGGGCATTGGTAGGCCCGGCCCGGCCCGGCCCGGCAAATTTGAATTTGACTTAAAATCGATTGCAAATGGTATCGTGACAACCTTTACTTGTACGTATGTATTGTTCCACTTAGGACTTTTTTGCTTACCATCCTTTCAACTACTCATCAACCGGCGCTATCCACTCAGGATTTAAAAATTTACTGATGATCTGTGATCTGGAAACGGGAGTACCAGAAAATGATAGGCCATTGGAACAGCTACAAAGCCATATGCGAGTCGGGATCATAGCTTAAGAAACGAATGAAGGGCGATCGTTTGAATGGAGACTGTCAGACACGTGAAAATGAGCCTGAAAATTGCTGCCGACCCAACTTTGGGGGGGGGTGTAGTGCATACAACTTGCTAGCATGTCTAGCATGTACGGACGAATATTTTTAGTAAAGTCGCCAACAATGGTAGGCTGGGCCCGGCCAGGGAGTTCCAAATCTCAGGCCCGGCCCGGCGGCCCGGTTCTAACCTTCACTCGACCCGCCGGGCCAGGTCGGGCCGCGTCCGGGCCGACAAATGCTGGTCTCTAAACTAAAGCTTAGGCTTAGGCATAGAGGAAGACAAGCTTTCATAAAGGCAATTTCCGGATGGGGGGCTTTTCCCTATAATCGCCTTCATTTTTAAGTTACAGTACACATACAATGTAGGTGCAGATAGAGATAATGAGCATTAGTCGCTTTTACGCACACCATTTTTAAGGACAAAACTGTAGAGCGTCACGCAATATGTGATCTAACCAATTTCAAAGTTGACAGTATACATGCTACTTGTACCGGCGGAAGTTTAAGACAAGAAAAACCTGAAAAGTAGGTACGGACCTAGTAGGTGTCAGGTAAGTACTTTTATTTTCAAGTAGGTTCAGGTTCAGGTTCAGGTTCACAATTTTCAGGTTAATACCCAGGTTTCAGGTTCAGGTTCAGGTATACCTACCAACTGTAGCTGAAACCTTACGAACACATGCAGAACGAACACAAAAGGGAGAAAAAGGAGAGCACAATTGTTCGTGCCTGTAATTTCTGTTGGGGGCGTGCAAAAATTACTTTTAATGGTATCTTTGCCCATTTTCGGACCCCCCTGATAATGATCGTCCGTAATAATTTTCTGACCCCTCTCTCCTAATTACGTAATAATTTAGCTCCCCCAGACCAGAAATTTCAATTTGTTGAAGAGGTAGAGCCGAACTTTTTGCGTTAAATTCCATGTAAAATGACGTCTCTATTTAACATCTGTAAACAGTAGCATATCGATAATTTTCTTAGCTTTCTTTATTGATGAGCTGCAACTACCTACGTACATGTACGTAGTTTTACAAAGAAGCCCTCATTGGGTGGCTTTTTGTTAAAGATGAAACCAAAGTGTTTTATCATGGATTTTAGGGCTGCTGCCATATCACTTGACTGATGGTCGATAGTCATAAAAGATCGAGTCGATAAGTGCTATACCCTTACAAACTCTTAATAAGAGGTCAAAGGTCACCACTGCCATTTAGTATTTGAAAAATTGGAAAGCCATGACTTAAACGGCAGCTGCCTTCTCTAATCTAAGCGTTCATCGAAGTGAAATTGAGAAAATGTAAGCCCAATGGCTTCAAACCGAGACTAACATCTACATGTACTGTACGTCAAAACAACTAAAATTATGGTCACTTCACTGATTTCTGCACTTTGAAAAATTACGTAATGAAGTCGCCAACCCCCTACATGAAATGATTATTATCTCTTTGAGTATCAGGTTGATCATATTTGATCAACCGATGGCGTTGTCCTCCCGGACAACGTTGTCCTTGGAGGACAAAGGAGGACAAGAGGTGGAAAAAAGAGGACTAAGGAGGACAAGAGAGGACAAGAGGGGGGTCAAAGCGGGCATGAGAGGACAAGAGGGGGGTCAAAGCGGACATGAGAGGACAAGAGGGAGGTCAAAGCGGACATGAGAGGACAACAGGGAGGTCATGCCCTCCTGCACAACGTTAATGTCTGCCGATGTCCTCCCGGACAGGGACCTTGTCCGCCGATGTCCTCCCGGACAGGGTTCTTGTCCGCCCATGTCCTCCCGGACAGGGTCCTTGTCCGCCGATGTCCTCCCGGACAGGGTCCTTGTCCGCCAATGTCCTCCCGGACAGGCTCTGGGCAGGGCCTTGTCCTCCTCATGTCCTCCCGGACAAGGATGTCCTCCCGGACAGCAACCATGTCCGCTTAGACTGATACCCAAGGAGTTAATATTTGGCGAACCCCCTCCCCCTCATGCCATTACGTAATTTTTGGACGCCCCTTGGTCGGTTGTTCACTCATCCAAATGGACTATAGACCAGGGCTGTTGGGTCGGTTTTCTTCCTCGGTTTTTTTCGTTTTTTTCCGAAAAAAAACCGGTTTTTTTCCTAGGGGCTCGGAAAAAAACTAAAATGCGGAAAAAACTCAAACAAGTTTTTAAAGGAAATAGGCAGAATAACTGGTTAAATTCGCTTCAAATGCTTTGAATTTACGTTAATAGAAGCTTTACAAGCATTTCCATAACATAACTTAGCTGTTTTTGGCAAAAAATACCGGTACCATTTTCAGTCTAAAGCGTATTCTACTTAAGCTTGTAATCTCTGAAAACAGCTCCGTTTAAATCCAAATCCATTTCAAATTGACAAAACATGAGCTACAGTATCAAACACGCTGGGGGCCGGTCTTCGTGAAATTAAGAACAGCCGCCCTATTTTCCGCCATTGTTTTTTCGGAGGAAAAAATAAACGACGAAGATAGCGAACATAAAAAATGCAAAAGAACAAGCAGAATACGTATTTTAGGAAGGCGACGTATTACCTTAGGAATCCATTGAAGCTTAGCTGCTCTTATTACCTAACCACTCCTTTCTCTCTCTCCCACTCTGCAGTGCTGGCGCCGACCGAAGTGAAGAAACGAATAAAAATAATAAAAAGAAGAGTTGTTAGCCAGCTTAGCACCTTCTATGTCTTTATTTTTCTCTCCAGCATTGAGCGCTGCGTAAGATGGGCGGCGTAGTTTGCGTAGCTTACCGTAGTTTACGTGGCCTTATCTTTCGCGTTGAGATAATAAACCATGATGGCCCACCAAATGATCAAAGACAGAGTGGCGTTCAGAGATTACAAGCTTTGCGCACATGGGCTTTACTTTAATTATTGTGTTTTTGTTGTTTTAAAATCAAATTACTACTCTTAAACATAAAATTAGTGCATTGCGTAATAAAACTCACGCTATTTCGTTGAATTCTGCAGTAAAAAGCGATTGTTAAAAAATTTTTTCTGTCATCTCGGAAAATAACTTTTGGAAAAAAAACGGAAAAAACAGGAAAAAAACCGGCTTGAGTTTTTTTCCGGAAAACAAACAGCCCTGCTATAGACTAGGCTAACTTTGAAAAGAAAAGGATGTCCACCAAAATGCACCTAAACTTTCTTCTATAGATAGCTTCTGAAGCAGTGGAAAATATTCGAACAGTGCAGGCTTTAACCAGAGAAGGACTTTTCTACCGTCGCTATTGTGACGCTCTGGAGGTACCTTTTAGGTAAGAACTGCTTTTTTAATAAATCTTTGAGTCATAAACTAAGCCATACCTTTTCAGACAAAACATGAAACTGACGCATGTCTATGGCAGTACATTCGGCTTTGCACAAAGCGTCATTTTCTTTTTGTATGCGGCGGCCTTTCGATTCGGCGGCTACCTTATCAGTATAGGCGAAATGACACCACTCGACGTGTACAGGTAAGGCTTTGTCTTTTCAGTTTTACACCAAACCGAAAAAAAGGTTGTCCGTTAATAATTCAACTGTATTATTACGCAACTGACAGCAGCAATAAAGTATACATACAGCAGAGACAGGCACGATAATTACGCGGTTTGTGTAAACAACAACAATACTAATCTGCGCGTTAGTGCAGTTCTTTAGCACAGAACCTTTCTTTCAGGGTTTTCTTCGCCGTGGCTTTCTGTGCCGTCTCATTCGGTCAGATTAGTTCATTTATCCCCGACATTGTCAAGGCACGTCTATCGGCCGCTCTTTTCTTCAACATGATCGAGTACAGACCGATGATCGACAGCTGTTCTGAGATGGGCCTTAGACCGGTATGTACAGGTTGTACAGGCTAAGCTAGGTTCGCTGCCGAGCCGAATTGACAGGGAAGCGGCGTGCATGCACTTATGCATGACGCGTTGATTATCCGATTTAGATACAGTGACACTATCCCCCACTTATTTGGAACCGAGGACTTCTATTCAGCACTGTGACCAGGTTTTAGGCTTCTGCATAGGTTCGGGCTGAATGAAGCTTAGGATGAAGTTAGACTTACTTTTAGATTCAATCTTAGTCTTAAGTTAATACTGTAGGTTTCGCTAATGAGGGTAGTGTCCTCAATTGTCGAATGTTTTCCCAGAAAAACCTGTAAATTGCTACCGTAGTATCTCATGTTTTCGTGTTGAAAAACCCCAAGACCATGTATGTCAAGTACGGCGGCTAGAAACAAACGGATCTCAGAAAATCGAAAAATTTTGCACAAAACAGAAACCGAGTGGATTCTGAATGGCCTTTAGATAGATTTTCAAAAGCTCACTAGCACTTTACCGAAGTCGTTTAGGACTTGAAAGGTGAAGTGACCCTAAAGAATGTGCACTTCGTGTATCCCACACGGCCTACAGTACGCGTATTGCAAGGATTGACAGTAGCAGTGAAACCTGGCCAGACGTTGGCGCTGGTTGGCCCCTCTGGCTGCGGCAAGAGTACTGTAGTGTCCCTGCTACAACGGTTTTACGATATTACCAAAGGAGAGATTGTAAGTTACTACATACATACATACATACATACATACATACATACATACATACATACATACATACATACATACATACATACATACATACATACATACATACATACATACATACATACATACATACATACATGATGAAACGGATTTGTATGTAACAACCACTGCATTAACCCTTCTGTCATTGTGTCATTGTTTGTTTTGCAAGTAAAGTGCTCTCCCGTTTCATTTGGTGCCGAGACCCGGCCTTCACTTCCTCCAACAACAACAACAACGCCACGACGAACAACTTACACGCCTCTTACAACAGCAACAACAACAACAGGAACGTTTAATCGCAGCCCTCAATGATCGCCCTCACGCCGTTCAACCACAACTTTCTGTCAACCTTCCGCGCCCCTCTACCTACTGTTTCAATCAGTCGGCCAACGACGTCCCATTCACTCACTGGTCCGCTGACGTCGCCACTTTCGTGCAACAATCCGGTCTCCCGTGGCGCAAGGTATTGGAAGACGCTCTCGACACCGCCGCTCGGCAACAATTCCATTCGCTTTCGGACGCCCAGACAACCACTCTTGCTGCCGCGCTCACTCATCTCGAACCTCTCCTGCAACCGGCCGAATCCCCTATCCAGGTCGCCCTCACCTTACTCCAACAGCCACCTACTTCCGACGTCATTCAGCTCGCCAACCATTTCAAGTCTCAGATGTCCCGTCTTCCGTCCGCGGAGAGTATCGCTGCAGCCGTGTTTGTCAACCTCCTTCCCTATCAAGTCAAGAAGCATATGATTCACCACCTCTCCGATCCCGCTCAGCCTCACGACATCCACTCGGTTACCACAGAAGCTGTCAAGTACTTCAACACCGAGCAGGCAATCACCAGTTCTCTCAATCATCATTCTTCTCCCTCTTCAGCCTCACAACAACGCGCGTCCACTGATTCCCCTCCCAGGTGTTACAACTGCAACAGAGTCGGCCATCTCGCTCGCCAGTGTCGTTCGCAGCAACTCTCTACCAAGCCGGCTTCCAACCTACTCCCATCTCTCCTATTCGTCCAGTTGTTCGCCGTATTGTTCTCAGCCCTCAGCCGTGCTCTCCCTCCCCTTCACCACAAGACGCTTGTCAGGCGCAGAGACAGCCCAACCGACATTCGTCCGCGGGGAGTGATCACCAGTTTTCGCCGGTCGCTACCAGAGTTCCTGGCAGGGTCAAATGGTTCAATCCTGCAATGGGCTACGGCTTCGTTTCCCGCTCCGATAACAACTCAGACTGCTTCGTTCACTCGTCCGCTCTTACCTCCGGTCGCCCTCATTCTTCTCATTCAGACCCAGGTCTTTTCCGGGGCGAGCCAATTTCCTTCGACGTGGTGCCCGACCCTTGGGGGCGTACCGACTGCGCGGTCAACATCTCGGCAATCCACTATGTCCATGGGGAGTGATGAAACGGATTTGTATGTAACAACCACTGCATTAACCCTTCTGTCATTGTGTCATTGTTTGTTTTGCAAGTAAAGTGCTCTCCCGTTTCAATACATACATACATACATACATACATACATACATACATACATACATACATACATACATACATACATACATACATACATACATACATACATACATACATACATACATACATACATACATACATACATACATACATACATACATACTGTTAGTTTCAGTTATTCGACGGATTCAATCTGAAAACACTCAATCTGCAAAGTCTGCGCGGACAGTTGGGTCTGGTCTCGCAGGAACCGGTCCTGTTCGACTGCACCATCCGAGAGAACATCGTCTATGGTCTGGAAGGTCAGATCAGCCACGAAGACGTGGTCAAGGCTGCCAAACTGGCCAACATACACCAGTTCATTCTCACTCTACCACAAGTATGTACATACAGTAGAACCTTTTGACTAAGGAGACGATTTACTTACATTACATGTATGCTCTATCTAGGTCTAGGTACAGTTGTTGTATGCATACAGTGAAACCTCTAATAATAGTGCTGCGCTATTATTTTTTCGCGATTGCTTTTGGGGGATGCTAGTATTGGACCGTGCGCGTTTCTTATTACATTGGCCATATCAAGTATCCTCATTTTTCTGAAAATACAGGGTATTTTTGTCTTAAACACAAGCAATTTTATATGAATTTTAGTCTGACTAATGTTTGCAAGCTTAATCAAAGAAAATTGTCTCAAAGGGACAGTATTCTACATTGGAAACACGTACAAAGCGTTGATAGCAGCGCTACTATTAGAACGGCGCTACTATTATAGCGTGCGCGTTTAAATTTTCGGGCTGTCCGTAACTGTTAGAGGCAGAAATTGTTTGCGTGCCTGGCCATAGGGACATGCAAAGCGTTCCTAAAAACTGGTAATCACGCAGTGAATGTTTTTGCATTCACTGAAATTTTCAAAAAAGCGTGATTTGCTGTGACTGGCCATTCACTTTTTTGCACTTTCATTTTCCAATCACATTTACGGCTAACAAAGCGTGATTCTATGTGGAGTACTGCTCCAAATGGAGTAGCTTCTGCTAGTAAAACGGCTAAAGGGCGCTACTATTGGAGCGTGCGCTTTTATTAGAAGTAATTTCTGTATAGGGCTACGACACGAGAGTGGGAGAGAAGGGCACCCAGTTGTCGGGCGGTCAGAAACAACGCATAGCCATAGCACGTGCCCTGGTACGAGACCCTAAAGTTCTACTGTTAGACGAAGCTACTTCGGCTTTGGATACCGAGAGCGAGAAGGTACTGTAGTGGCGGCAATTTTGAATTATTTGAGTTCACTTGTCTTCTGTAGGTGGTGCAAGACGCATTGGACAAAGCCAGTGAAGGCAGGACGTGTATCGTCATTGCCCACCGATTGTCCACTATTCAAAACGCCGACATAATTGCTGTGATCAGAGATGGGAAAGTCATTGAAAAGGGTACTGTAATACTGTCAGGCAGTTAACGTGCTACAGTACTGTAGATTTATGTAGAAACCATAGCCCCCACGTTTGGGCACAGTGGTGGCAGTACCGGTAATTAACTGCCGCTATAACCCCCTGACTGCAACACTCGGCAGGGATTTCTTAAGATCTGTGAACTTTTCAGGAACACATCAAGAACTGCTAGAACGAAAGGGTTTGTATTCTACCCTCTGCCAGATGCAGAACCTAATGGAAGAGTGATATTTTGTTAGAAACCACGTGTAGCTGCTAAAAAATAAAGTCACTTTTTATTCAAACCGACAGCCTTGTGAAGATTGCATTGCATGGTTTAAAGCAGAGTAATCTGACCTGAACAAGATTGTGGCTGATTGATTGTATAGTCTAAAATTCGCCCCAATACGGATCGCGTTGTTGCCGGAAAAACCGGTTCGTATAGTAGGAAGGCCATCTGGCCCCTTTTTTTATCACCCGGCCCACCGGCGGACGGCCACTGCGCCGTTCTGCTGGGTTCGGATTTCGCATTCGCACGTTCCACGGCAAAGCCTCGGCTAAAAAGAGAAGAACGCGTGGAATAGAAAATAATTTCTATTTTAAGCGCTAGATTATACTAATCCAAGCGTCGACGCACCGGAGCGTTTTTTGTTTGGAGGAGGGCTGTTCAGAAACTGCTTCCATGCCTGCCAATCGTAGAGTAAGCCTGCTACGTCTCTTTCGGGAAGGCGCCACGCCGAAATGACGCAGGCCAAGGACTAAAATTGTTTTAAAACGCGTTCAACATATTTTTAGTTATGGCCATTCCGCCCACTTTTGTTCTGTTCTGACCCTACTGATCTTTAGCTAAATCCAAACCTAAACATTGTTGGCTTGAAACTTCAAATGACTGTCATTCTGTCAATTTTCCCTCAAATAAAAAGATTGTCGGCCCAATTATTATTGCAAGTTTAATGTTAATTCTGCCCAAAATACTAAACTGCTATTCTGAAACGAACAATTCCGAATACGGTTGGACACATGTTCTTACGCAATATCGTAGGAGATATAATTGTGGCTTCATACTAACAAGCTCAATATTGAGTGTCCCTCTCTTGGCCTCACGAACAACTTGCAGATTAACAGGGTAGGAAGACAAAAAAGTGATTCAAATAACTGTTTCTCAGCAAGCAAGTTAGTTTATTTTTCAACGAAATCGTGTAGCAAATATAGCAAATTCCTAGCAAGTTAATTTTGGGCAAAAAGCGCCGCCTAGCAAATAAATAGCTAGTTTATTTCGGATTGAGGTATAACAAATTTAATTTGAAATTGCGGTGTCTAGCAAGTAAATAGCTAGTAATATATATGCTCTGCTATAGTAATAGCAAGTTAACTAGAAAATAAATTAACTGGGAAACAGTACTGAAAAGGTTGCTGCATGTTGCATGCATCATTGGCTTCATCCTAAAGGAGAAAGTTGAAGAATTATCTGGTCTAACCTCCAGCAACTCGATCCAGTTGTACTAAGATGGAGCTGCACAATAATGTTGTGCTTGGTTCGAGAAATGCAGTTCAATATGGAGCTTTTTATAGTCACTTCTGTCTTTCTAACCTGTTCATCTTCAAGTTGTTCGTGGCTCTAATAGACGGAACACTCAATGTTCAGCTTGAGAGTATAATCCGACAATAAAATGTCCTCCTTATCGGTACCATAATTTTTTCTACCCTGTTTAGTCTACTTTGGGCAGGGGCTATCATTGCTTGGCACTTTGTACATAACCGGAAGTAGAAATACAGTATAGCATACCAGTAGAGCGAGGGCAGCGGTGAACGTTGCTGTAGCAGAGACCATGTTCGATGCAGAGAGCCGAAAGCAGCAGATTGAAAGAGCGAAACGGCTTACAAATAGACCGACAGGATGCGGACAGCAGGGGCATAAAGAGGCTTTGTACCGCCGTGCTAACTGCTCTCTTACACGCTCCATCAAGGTGCAAATCAATTTAGCCAATCAAACAGCCAAAGCCCGAGTGGCTCTTGCCTTTTGAGTGCACTTTTACCTGCTCGCGTCACGACAAGCCAAATACATACTGTACGTGGCATTTTGTAATTTGCTACCTCTCGTTATTATTAATTTAGCAGTAAACGAGTGAAGTGCTCTAGTTAGGCTGATTTATACTTATGTCACCCCTGTGGCTTACACGTAACAGGGGGTTCTGCCCCACCCGACTTAGGCCAGACCCCCCTCCCTGATGGAGACCCCCAAGACGACTTTTCCGACCCCCTCCGATTTGTCTGGCAAGTATTTTTTGAGCAATTCTCTACAGCGTGACTTAGATTCAACTCGCCGCTCTACCGCGTGAGTTAGATTCAACACGCCGCTCTACCGCGTGAGTTATATTTACTTGCGCTGTAGAGCGCATGCAGCGGCGTGCTTGAGTAGCAGTGTTCCCCTGGTGGCAGCAGAATAAATCGGCCATAAAGAAGCCAAAATTGCACAAAATAACTTGTACTTCAAGTCCAGTCAGCCAGCAAGACTAGGCAAGAACGGTGGTGTAGATGGAACCTTATTGGAACAAATCAGTCTAGCCCCTAATAAATATCACCAGATGACGACGGTTTCAGTTCAGAGTCCAAAACTAGAACCGCTGATTCGGTCAAAGGCGCGTTTCCGCATTCCAAAGCTGGCCCCGGAGATTCGGTCGAAGGCGCGCTTTCGCATGCCGAAGCTGGAGCCGCTAATCCTGTCCAACGCTCTCTTGTCGAGCGCTCCAAAAGAAGTACCGGAAATTTTGTCGAATGCCCGCTTTCGCATGCCGAAGCTGCCACCCGAGATTCGGTCAAATGCTCGTTTGTTCAGGTAGTCGTCGTAGTAAGACCTGAACTCTTAGTTTACAGTCAAAGGGTTGTTGATATGTATGTATGGTAGCTATTACTCTGCATGGTACCACAAACTGAACTCTCAATTTCAAATGTATTGGCAACGTGATGATGCTCAGTACATTATATACAGGTTGTCTAAAAACCGAAATTTACTTCTCTCGAGCAGACCCATCCGTTAGCTGTTGGTCTCATTTGAAAGTGCGCGCCCTACATGTCGATCGGCAGGCCACTGGCCAAAAAAAGAACCAGTGGAGTGGGTCGTGTACTGTAAGAGTTTAAAGTGATCGAGTTCAGCGCACTGCAAGTTTGTTCTGCTTATTTTGTTTTGTTACTGTTTATATAATTTCTTTGCCTCAAATTTCGAAAGTGTATACTAAGCTTTGCACAAGCCGGCACAGTTGGTGTAGTGGTTTAGGCCGTAAAGCCACTGTGCGCGTGTTCGTTTCCTCATCCACTCAAGTTTCTTGCCAACCCAGCAGTGGCGTATCCAGGATTTTGGAAAGGGGGGTGTAAAATTTTGAAAGTGCCTGGTTGGGCCGCTGCCCAACCAGGGTAAGAAAATTTAGCAAAATTAGCCTTCAAAAACGCGTTTAAAACGCATTCCGAGCTTAAAATTAACAGAAATTACAAGTTTTAGTAGTTTATAATGGCCTGGTTGGGCTTCTGCCCCACCAGGACAAGAAAATTTTGAAAATTTGGCCTTCAAAAACGCATTTAGAAGGCATTCTGAGCACAAAATAGACAGTTTTAGTACATAATTCATTAGTTTCTTATATTTTTGACAGATTTTTTCTTCCTACCTCCACCGCAAAGGGGGGGCTGTAGGGTGTGTACACCCCCCCTGGATACGCCACTGCAACCCAGGCCACCAAAAGCTGGTGACAGCGAGTAGGTAAAATGGGAACCGACTGGAGCTGCCTAAGCAGCTAAAGCTACAAAAGCAACAAGACAAGCGTTGGGACAAACGGGAACGGGGACAGCTAATACTAAGTCCCGCCCAGACTGACACCGACCGAGCATGTGTCCCGGCTGATAGTGAAGGAAGGGCAGGATGTGGGTGTGCCTGATGGGCGCCACAGTGTGACCAAACGCAGGGGCTACGGCCCTGCCCGGACAATCCATCCATCCAAGCTGTGCACAAAACTCAGCGTGCCTCCAGTAACCATTTGTTCAAGAGCTGAATGCCAAGTGAACGGCCAGACATTCTCTCCCCTAACTTCTAGCTCAATTGAAAGGCTGTAGCCAAATGGCGACTTTGATTTTCAGCGCCTGTTCTTTAGTTATACTGTAGTATTCAACTCACGAATAATTATCACTAGGGGCACGTCGAGCTTTGCGCGAAACTTAGGATAAATTTTCCAACCTTCCTTTGACCAAAACAATAAATAATAATATAAATCAGAATATTATAATTAGAATGATTAAAACATAAAAAAATAAAAAAGAACAGAAGAAAACGGCCGATCACCTTAAACTCTTACAGTAGCCGACTCAGTGGTTTCTTTTCAGCCAATCGTTCTTTCAAATGAAACCAACAGCTAAAGGATCTGTCTGCTCAACCAGAAGCCGGAAGTAAATTCCCTTCTCAGCAACGTATAACTACCATACAGTATAGTTTAGTGTCTTACTGTTTTACTGACACAAAACACAGTTCAGCGGTGGCAAGATAGACTGATAAACAAGAAAAACTTGCCTCTTCTGTCGCAGTGCCTCTTGCGCTGCCTCAGTCTGTGCTTGCAAGAAGCAAAGCTAAATGTAAGCTTGATTAGAGAGAGATTCAGTACAGACCCGCTCTCAAACAGCTCGACCAACTGCCAGAATTGGACCAGAATTTGGACAACAGCCAAACATCCTTTGCACGTCTTTGTTGGCGCTATTTGAGGGGTCCCGGCCAGGGTGTAGTTAGTGTTGGTGAGTTGGCCGGTATCTGGTCTTGTCCGTCCCTAGCCCATTATAAGCGCAACCCTATTGTTGTTGTTGTTGGCCAATTTGCCCAATTCTGGCCGTTTGAGAGCGGGACTGCAGCAGTCAGCTTACCATCAAAGACAGAAGGGCGACCAGCTTAAGCAGAATGCAGCTCATCGTGTATAGGCGTTTGGGGAGGCTGTTCGTCTGAAAATAGGAGCCTTTTAGACGCGCTAAAAACATAGGTCCACAGTCTGCAGGTGGTCTCTTGTGAAAGGAGCCATAATGAGCAGTGGAAACGGCTCCGACCAAATGAATCTAATTATGATAGTCGATTGCGATAGCGACAGACTAGCAATTAGTGGAAATTAGGCCTCCAGAGGTGGTAAGCAAGCACTCGTGCACTTCGCAAAGATAACGGCGAACGAGGAATTTTCTCTACACAGCAGCATACATTCACTAAAAGCTAGCTAGAAAAGCCAGCATCCTTCACCCTCCAGCTTTCCCCGAGACAGTTTAAGGGACCCCACCCCTAAACCGAAAGTACATATTGAATGAAAGGTGAAAAAGGTAGGCATGTGCAATGGCGCAGCTGGGAATCGAACCCAGCATCTTTGGATTTCCGGTCGAGAGCTCTAACCGCTGAGCTACACGCCGATGCCAGACTAACACCTTAAACTCAGTATTTGAGAAAGCTAGCCAGTCATATATCGCAGTTTCCACTTATAAGAGCTTGACTTCTAACCGAAAAATGTGATTTCATTGATGTGAAAAAACGGATTTTGGCCAAAAATTGATTGATGATTGTTGCAGACGAGTCTGACCATTTTGCGTTTGACTTGTAAAGCGTTCTTTGGAATTTTTCACAGAAACGTTGTGTTGAAGCATAGCGGCACTGTATTGTCACAAAAAAGTGGCATTAAAACGCGCTCAAAAATCGAAAAAATCGCAATTTTTCGGTTAAAAATCGTCAAAATCGTTAATTTGGGCTGAAATACAATTAAAAAGTGCTGTTTTGCAGGCGATTTTGGCAGTTTTTGTGTCTGAAATTGTAAAAACTGGCAAAAAATTGCTCAAAAAATTACTTGCCTGAAAAATCGGAGGGGGTCAGAAAAATCGTCTCGGGGGTCCCCATCCGGGGGGTCTGGCCCACGTCCGGTGAGGGCAGACCCCAGTCCCTCCTGTTAAAGTAAAGTTTATTTCACACGAACTTGTTAGTAAGAAGAATGTTCAAAATTGGCGACCAGGACAAAGTCAGAGGCTCCAGTGCAAAGCGGTTAGCTGGCAGTGCACTTACGCAAACCGCAATCCTCGATTACTAACTGTTAGTTTATCCTTAAATACGCCCACATTGTTACATGTATGGTACCGGTACCCAAAATGGTACCGTCACAATACCACCACAGTAGCCGAACGTGGGGGTAGTAAGTACCTTATGTGGTACCGGCATCAGTACCATAAACGGCGTTAAGTGCCAGACTGTAAAACGTGCTAAAACACATTTGCAGCCGTTTTGGAGCTTTTTGAAATTTCTGAGCCGCACCCTACCCCACCAGGCTCCCACCGTTCGAACCAGCTAGCTGGTAGATACTAATGGTATACAGCAGAATATTTGGGAGCAAGATTTTCAGCTAATCGGCAGCTAGCGGCCGTGTGGCGGCGCAGTGGCCTTATAAATGGCGGCTAAATTAACTTTGGCCCATCACTGGAGAGTGCCCTATGGTTACGACCCGATAAATTTGTCGTAATTCCCGCACACACACCAGACACTTACAAGCACCGCCACGCCTACGGCAAAAACTGGCTAATAGTTCCTTATTTGGCTATTAATTTAATAATGGCTTGCGGATTGCCCCGCCCACTTGGGCCGTCTTGGACCGTAGCAACCGTAAATCTTAACCGATCTGAATTAACCTTTTTTGAATGAAAAACAAATAAATACTAGAATGATTGCTGCAATTTTTGTTAACATACCGAAATATTTGCCCTCAAAGTTAAAAGCGATTCCGTTGCACAACATAATAAATCAGATTCCTACTGTTGTTGAGGGTTAATCAGGCTTAATTGAGGAAGTAATCGCGCTTGAATGTCACCAGTAAAGTCTGGTTAAGCTAGCCCTCAGCGGTAGGAATCTGTTTAAATATGAACTGCAACGAAATCGCTCTTGTTCTTTACCAAAATCACAGTTTTGACTTTGAGGGCAAATATCTCAGGAACTAAGCAGAGTATCTTAACAAAAAATTCAACAATCTTTCGAATTCATTATCTTTCAATCGCAAACAATTGCGGTTGCTAGCTACAATAATAAAAAATCTGCTGAGTTGTTCTTGTTTTGACCGATCCTATGTTGTAATATGGCACCACTAGAAATTTACAGCATGTTGTTGCAAGTTTTAGGCACGTAAAAACAAAACGTATTGGATGGTTGAGCCACTTTCAAGCCAAACCAAACCTCCCCAATTTGTTTCCGACTTGCTTGCGTGACATAAACACTTAGCAAGCCTGGCCAGAAACATTCTAAATAGTCACCAAACACTCGATTCAGATAAAGCCGAAAGATTCAACTCGAATTATTTAAGCGCTCTTTCAGCATAGCCGAAGGCCCGGTCTAAAAGCAACAAATTTCCAATTGGCACTCGTAAAGAGGGATCAGCCGAATATTGCAAACAGGCGAGCCCACACGCGCCTCTAATCAAACTGAAATGGAGCGAAATCAAATTAAAACGGCAAAGCTAACAATTTGTGTCGTCGATTGGAAGCGCCCGAAAAAGCCAAATTATTTATGGCCCACGCAAACAACAGACTATATTTGTTTGTCTCTAGCCTCCTCCGCTCGAAAGCTGCTATTTTAATCGGACAAGATTTATTCTACTATATTCGGCGGCGCAAAGTGTTTTGATTGCTGCTGTTTCTTGATTTATATGCTAATTTAAAAAAAATAGATTTGCATATTTTTCGGATGCAAGTCAAATAGACTCGAAATTTAAAAAAGTGTAGCAATACATATTTTGCCTAGAGATTAGCGAGCTGTATTCTGTGTTTGTGGTAACAAGAACACACCTTATCAACCGAACCGACACAGTTTGGTCTTTTGCCGAGCCCCCAATTGACTCGTTTTTGAAATGACCTATCAAACCATGCACCAATAAAACAAAACGAATGCTAATAACCGATAAACTTTACGAGCAAACTAAATAGGAAGAAAGTGCAGCTAGAAGACAATCAAAAGACCAGACGCCTTACTCGTATTTTTGACTAAACTGTTCATATTAACATACTGACGTACATACATAGAACAATTGTGCAAGCTTGGTGTGAGCAAAGAGTGGGCTATCCATATGTAGGCACATACGCGTATTGTCTATTTATGGTCTGAGCCATAATATTTGTTGTTCTTGAAATTATTCAATCGTGGTCCTTCATGAAACTAACTAAAAACCTGCATTTTACAGTTCCAATTGGAGAAACAAATACAGTCGCGCTCTCAAACAGCTCGACCAACCGCCAGAATTGAACCACAATTGGGCCAACAGCCGGGGATCCTTTGCACGCCCTTTTTGGAGCTGTTGGAGGGGTGCCGGCCGCGTCAACAGTTGGCCGGTTCCTGGTCTTATCCGCCTCTTGCCCATTAAAAGGGCAACCCTACATTGTATGTACATATTGTTGGACGAGTTGATGACCCAGCGTGTCGGTCGCTCTTGTTGGCAAATTGGCCCAATTCTGGCTGTTGGTCCAGCTGTTTGAGAGCGGGACTGTATTTAGATTATTTGGTCACCTTTTCTCTCTCCCGGCAAAGCAGTTCAGGCTGCACCCATTAGCGGCTGGTTTGAATAAGTCTTTCGACCAACTCTTTTCATCCCAAGGCACTAATTACCCATTTGAGAGTAATGCGAGAACTAAATAGGCACGTAGCTAAAGCCATCTCACGTTTTGCTTTTCACTTCCGCCAGGCTACATATGTACGTCTGTAAAATGTTTGTCCGTCGATTTTGTCTGCTACTACTACTTCTGCACACTGCTAAGGCTGAAGGTCAGTCCAGTGGTCAGGGAGGCGAACGTCAAATCGTCTATACCATGGTAATGTATCGGAAGCCCGGTAATTACCTGAAGTTTTCCTGAAAATCAAGTGCCTGCCGTAAGACGCCACCGTAAATTACTCAATGTATGGCCCTTCCAAAAGTTGCCGAAAATTTCGTACTCGGACAGTACCGCCCCACACCGCAATTACCGATTTAGATTTACGTTTGTGCTTAGTTTTAAGCTCATGTTTAGAATCAGCATTTAACTTAAGCATTAGTTCATGCTCTAAATTAGCTTCAGACCTACGGTTAGGCTTAAGTTAAACAGATCTGCCGCCCTACCAAGGGGCAAGTGGTCTTGTATGATTCACCATCGTCATAGCGTACATTAGCCTTTTACTTGCATCTCGGTCGGATCGTAAATTGCCATACTACCGTATCTACTCAATAAAATCGCGTAGAAAACCGTAAACAATAAAAACGAACAGAGCTTCCGATAGATTCCCTTGGTATGGTAGGGGAACATGAGAAAAGGTCGATTTTCTTGAATGGTCTCTTGAAAGTCTTCGTCAAGGCCTTGACAGATCCACAAAGCGCCATTTCAAGCCGACCAAACGCCAAACTCCACAAGAATGGACATTCGAAGAATTTCGTGATCTTTATGGGAAGAGTGATTGAAGCTAACTAAAATTCAATTGTGCGTGTGTATTTTGCAGTAGTAAACATGCGCTCTATTTTTTATTAATCAAAATTTTGATAATCAGATAGCGCAAAACTTCGAATGAAAGTGCACGTTCCAACTATAGATGCGCCCTTTATAGACAACGATATAAATGCAGTATGGGACAAAAAATGTCCACCCCTTTTTTGCGAATTTACTCAAGCGATTCGTACTCTCGGTCAGTTCTACAGCGTGATTCACATATCCCGCCGGGTTTCGCAAGCTAAGAACTCTTTTGTTTGTGGACCAAATCGGCTGATTTTTGGGTATGATATGTGGATATACTTCGCATTTTATTGTTTAAAATTTCAGCTTATTTCATCACGAAATGCTTATTTCATCACGAAAACGGGCAATTCTGCTGCAGACTGAAATTTCCAACATTGGCCCTAAATATATTTGGCTTGCGCGCGATTAGGCTAGTGTTTGAGTGTTGAAAAGATGCTTAAACCATAGTGGGTTGACGCTTTATTCACTTTTCAACACAAACCAACATTTTTAGCAGTTGTGATAGCATTTTCGGTGAAGGAACGTGCAAAATGCGCTGTGCAGTTTGAGTGGACCAAAAGCACTGAGATTGTTCCGCCTGCAAATTGGGATAGAACGCGAGCCTCCAAGAGATACCAGCATCCACTGGTGGCATGAATGGCTGATCGAAGAGGGCAGTCTGTCCAACAACATTCGGAAAAGCGTCCACCAACCAGCGTGGAGGGTGGAATACCACCAGCGGCTGCAGAAACTGATTGAAAACAGTGACCACCACGTTGAAGTGCATAACTAGTGACGCAGTGCATGGAATTTGTTGAAATTTGAAATATTAAAATGTGAAGTGTGTCCACACATCACATTAAAAAATCATCCGATTCGGTCCTCAAATAAAAAAGTTCTCAGCTTGCGAAACCTGGCGGGATATGTGAATAAACCCTGTATATCGGTACACAGTCAGGCACTTAACGCCATACATGTAACAGGTCATCCGCCGATGGGGGGAGGGGGGGTTGGGGGGGGGGTCTGGCGCCGGCCGGGGGGGGTCTGAACCAAAATTTTGGGGGAGGGGGGTGGGCACTAAAAAACGCTCAAAAATCGAGAAAAATCGCAATTTTTGGCCTAAAAATAGCCAAAAATCGCTAATTTGGGCTGAAATACAGCTGAAAAGTGCTGTTTTGCAGGCGATTTTGGCAATTTTTGTGTGTGAAAGTGTAAAAAATTGCAAAAATTTGCTCGAAAATTTACTTGCCAGAAAAATCGGAGGGGGGGGTCGGTGAAATCGTCTCGGGGGGGGGGGGGGGGTCCCCAACTGGGGGGGGGGGTGTGGCCGAAGTCGGGTGGGGGGCAGACCCCCCCCCAGACCCCCCCCCTGTTACATGTATGCTTAACGCCGTTTATGGTACTGGCACCATATATGGTACCCTACGTTCGGGGCCTGTGGTGGTACCATATATGGTACCCATACCTTCGCGTTGTTACCGGTACCGGTACCATATATGGTACCACTCTGTTCAGACTTCGTACCATATATGGTACCGTCACCATCTACGCTACCCCTACCCATGGCCATGGGTGCCGGTACTATATATGGTACGAAATCTGAACAGAGTGGTACCGTATATGGTACTACCACTACCCTAGGCACCGGTACCTTAGGTGTCGGTACCATAACCGGCGTTAAGTGCCTGACTGATACACATACACATTCAGAAAATCCAATACCAAACAACAGTCCCAGCGGCAGCAGGCACGAAAAAATGGTAGCACAGCACTATTATTAAAAGTTTTACGGCAAATAGCACTTGAAAATTGCTATGCACGCCCAAAAATGTTTTGATAACGACAACTGTAACTGTACTTCCGCCTTGCATATTGCCTATTATAAATGACGTGACACTGTAGTGTATTTAGCAGTATGGACCTTGACAACCAATTATAGACAAACACGCTCTTTGTTCACTTGAAATAATCACAGACCGTCGCACTTTCCGTGCCTTTTATCGAAGTTCCACTGGCTGCTAGGGCAACGCATCTCAGTAAACCGTTCCATTAAGCCGAACAGTGACGGCGACATGTTCTCTAACTATTCAGGCATCGAGAATCTGCCTGTCTATCTTTGCTACTCAATCGGAGGCTTAGTTATCGGAGGCGGAAACCTGGCCATCTTTTTATCTATCATCCGTTTTGAGGCGTTGCGCACCAACAAAGTTTATGTAATTATTATGATGCTTTCTTTGGCTGATGCCTGCAATATGGCCAGTTTCTTTTTAGCAGGTAAAATTAGAAGCTTTTTGCTAGGGGTAAATAATCTTTTTTAGGCATTCGCCGAATCATTTTGATCTTTTCGGGAACACACGACCACAAATATACCCCATGGCAGTGTGCATTTGTTGCGCACACATTCTTGTGGAGTTTTGCCACGCTGCAGGCAAGTTCTATGTTGACTGTGGTCTCGGTTGACCGGCTGTTGTGTGTCATGCTACCGCTTGCCTATATCGGTTGGACCTACAAGTACACACTGGCTTTGTCCTCTGTGGCCTACATCTACAGCTACATTTCTGGCTTCATTGGGCTGGCATCTACCTACGAAACTAGAAACCAGACGCCCAGCATCGCCATCAGATGTATCACTCACCAAGCTTTGGGTAATCATACATACATACATACATACATACATACATACATACATACATACATACATACATACATACATACATACATACATACATACATACATACATACATACATACATACATACATACATACATACATACATACATACATACATACATACATACATACATACATACATACATACATACATACATACATACATACATACATACATACATACATACATACATACCAGGGATGTGAGGTGTGTTTCTTCCAGTGTTTTTCATTTTTTCTTTCAGAAAAAACCGATTTTTTCGTAAGGGTCAGAAAAAATATAAATCGCGGAAAAAACTCAAGCTAAAATAACCAATTTAGGTCAATTTTCAATTAAAAAAAGAGTTTTGAGATGTATAATAGGCCAGACTGACTCAAAATTGTTTGAAAAACAGCAGAAAAGACCAAATTTGGCAATTTAAAACAAGAAGAACAAGAAACTTGGCATACATACAGCGTGTTTTGATGGAACATGTCAGGGACTGTTTCATGCCTGTTTCGTGATTTATTTCCATGTAACACGTGTATTTCTGTTCTGAAAATACTCAGGAAGGCGCTAAAATCGATTAAGGTGGTATCAGTGTTTAACTTCAGGGCAGCTTTTCGACGAATCTGGCAAATTATATGTAACGCTGGGCTGAAATAAAATTTCCGTTTTATTCTCGCTAATTTTTTTGACTGTCCTGTAAAATAGAATGGAACAACCGCATTTGTTCCTTCCATGAAACTATTCCAAGTGTGGATTAGACGATGGCCGTCATCTGCTATCCGCTAAAAATTCTCAGATAGGCATCTCAGGAGATTACACACAGATTTACAATAAATCGCGGTTTAGAAAAAAAACCTGAAAAAAGACAATCAATTCAGAGCGTTGAAGCATTTCAGGCCACGCCAACGACTGGTACCACTACTACTACAACACAGCACCACCTTTGTTCGCATTTCTGAGCGTCTTTATCTACATGGTAGTCTGGTTCGTCTACAAACGTCGCAGTGCTAGTGTGGGATCACAGAATCAGCAGCAACAACAACAACTGGACATAGAACGGAAGTTCACTCACAGTCTGGCACTGAGTTGTCTCTGCACCTTCTGGCTGTTCATTGTGCCCTACTACATGGGCAACATCACCAACAAGTACGGCTTTGAGACGTTGCCCCTGATCCTTTGGACTGCCTCCAACCTCAACCCAGCCGCCAATGTCGTCATCTACCTGAAGCGACATGCAGAGATACGACAGGCATTGGTGGCACTGGTCACGTGTCGTTCGATGCCAAGTGATGTGGCCATGTGGAAGCAGAACAAGGCTGCTGCCGAACTGAGATCGGTGGCTGCTAAATCGGCAGCCAACAATTCGGCGCCCGCCAAGAATGAAGCCGACTTGCGGTTGGAAGATGTCTAGGTGACTGTTTAGAACAGTCGGGCACTTAACGCCGTTTATGGTACCGACACCATATAAGGTGCTGGTACCATGTATGGTACCGGTACCTAGGGTAGTGGTACCATATATGGTACCCCCACCTTTAGGGCCTGTTGTGGTACCATATATGGTACTCCCACATTCGGGGCCTGTGGTGGTACCATATATGGTACCACTCTGTTCAGATTTCGTACCATATGGTAGTGGTACCATATATGGTGCCGGTTACCATATATGGTACCACCACAGGCCCCGAAGGTGGGGGTACCAGATAATGGTACCACTACCCTAGGTACCGGTGCCATATATGGTACCACCACGGGCCCGAAGGTGGGAGTACCATATGTGGTACCACTACCCTAGGTACCGGTACGATATATGGTACCGGCACCTTGTGTGTTGTGTGTGTATGTGTTAATGCTTTTACATGGTTATAAACTTTCTTGTCCCTATTCCTTCGTTCACAAGCTTAAACCTTTCCGACAAAATATATAATCAGCTAATTGAGGATCTCCAGCTGTGTAAAGTTATACACCGAACCCACCGAACCGCTAAAACCTAACGCAACTAACCTAATAGGCTCATTTGTTGACGCTGAATGCATCTGCAGTTCTAACCTTATCATGAACCATCCGTCAACGAGCAAAGAGCCATCGTCTATCACGTCTAGTACGGACCCCAACAGCCAGGAGCAAAAATTGCCGAAAGATGAACCACCAGAATTTGTGAGGCGAGTTCGATACAAAAGTATCTTGAAAGCTAAAGATGTTGTACTGGGAGTCTACGAGATTGGGCATCTGCTGGCATATGGTGGATTTGGGGAACTGAGAATTGGTCAGTTTGAATAGTGTTTTAAATGTTTGACTGGATTTTTAGTTTTGTCTTTTAGGAAAAGACATTGAGACCAATGAGAATGTGGCTATTAAATTGGTACAGTATTATTAATGTGAGTTTGGATTGTGTTTTGTTTGTTTCAGGAAAAGAAACGAACAAAAGACTCGCGTCTTTTCCTTGAATATCGTCTTTACCAAATTATGGGCGAATCAAGTACATTTTTGGAGACTATACTTAAATTATTATCATTCATTACCATTGCAGTGCATATGAGTAACAATATAATTAACGTTTGTAAGTTGTTGAGAGCTTTAGCTGGTATACCAAAAGTGCTCTATTATGCTTCTTGTGATAATTACAACGCGCTGGTAATGGAACTTCTGGGTCTGTCGCTGAAGGACCTTTTTCAACTCTGCAATTACCAGTTCTGCCTAAAGACAATCTGCATGATAGCCGTTAAATGCGTATGTATTACTATTATGATTGTCAGTCAATTAACTAATAATTGGTTGGTTGGTTGGTTGGTTGGTTGGTTGGTTGGTTGGTTGGTTGGTTGGTTGGTTGGTTGGTTGGTTGGTTGGGTTGGTTGGGTTGGCTGGTTGGTTGGTTTGGTTTGGTTGGTTGGTTTTGGTTGGTTGGTTGGTTGGCTGGCTGGCCACTCAGTTGGTCTATCGATTGCTCAGTTTGCTTGTTAATGGCTGACATCTCCATAGTAGTAGTTAAACCGGCTTGAATAGCAATTTGTGATTGCAATTATGTCCAGGACTATTACTTTAGATCTCGCTACTTGAGTTTGTACACAGCAAGGGGATAATATACCGAGATGTCAAACCAGAAAACTTTCTAATCAGTCGCGATCCTAGAAGGCATCATCAGTTGCACATTGTTGATTTTGGACTGGCTAAGGAATATAAAAACCGCAAAACAGGTTAAATAGATCGGAATCTTAAAAGAAGCCTTCACAAAAGTGTTGCAGGTCGTCATATACCACTGAGATCACGGCAATCAATAGTTGGCACCATAGATTTTCTTTCCGTCAATGCTCATATTGGAGAAGGTTAATTACTTTATTTGATAACAAATAAC
Source organism: Sabatieria punctata (assembly GCA_030248155.1). Lineage (NCBI taxonomy): Eukaryota > Metazoa > Nematoda > Chromadorea > Araeolaimida > Comesomatidae > Sabatieria > Sabatieria punctata. The sequence continues at coordinate 84,999 of JASANB010003451.1, forward strand.
AAGGTGGTGGTGGTACAACAATTACAACGACAAGACAACGATGACAACAACAATTATGATGACAACAACAATAACAACGATGACAACAAGGATGATGATGATGATGATGATGATGATGATGATGATGATGATGATGATGATGATGATGATGATGATGATGATGATGATGATGATGATGATTTTATTTATTTTTTTATTTATTTATTTTGTCGCCCAAGCAAGACAACATGTTAGTACAATGTAAAATAAACAGCGCAGAAAGAGTGTTAGTGGGCAACAGGTGCACAATGTCTAAAAAGAACGGTGCACCTTTTACTGGAACAGGAGGAAGCCCGAAAGATCCATTTTCTTTAGTTTCTCTGTGAAAATCGTCAAATTTCTAGATTCTACAATATCGTTAGGTAAGGAATTCCAGATGTGTATGATCCTTATCGAGAAAAAATGTTTTCGACAGTCCAAATTTTTTCCCAAAGAAGGAAGAGACAGTTTCTGAGAGTGGCCCCGTGTAGAGCAAAGGAGAGGTCTTTGGAAAAAGTCGTCAAAGGACAGATCGATCAAGCCATAAACTATTTTGTAAATGAATTGCAAATCAACCACGAGCCGGCGGTACTCGAGTGTTTCAAGGGTTAGCGCCTTAAGGCGTTCAAAGTAAGCGCCTTGCAGGTGTGCAAAGCCAGAGAGCCGCAGTGTAAAAACTCGTTGAACACCTTCAACCACTAATATATCTTTCTTTTTGTATGGGTTCCATACAGCAGTAGCATATTCTAATTTAGGCCTGACATACGTCTTAAAAAGCTCAGTAAGAAATTTGGGGTTACGGTATGAAAAAGCTTTATGAATCAAATGAGCTCGTTTGGACGCATCGCTGGCGATTTTAACACAATGCTTAGAAAAGGATAAGTTGTTATGGTGATCAAGTCCCACAAGAACACCTAAATCCATAATCTCTGAGACCGAGTTAATTTGTGAACCATTAATTTCGTATTCATGCTTTGGGTTTGTATTCCCTAAATGAAGCATGGAGCATTTGTGCAATGCAAGTTTAAGTTTGACCGAATTACACCAGGTGAAGATAGCTTCAATGGTACGTTGAAACTGAGACAAATCCGTTTGGTCTTTAGGCAAACCTAGATATATCTTACAATCATCAGCAAACATTTTGATTTGAACGTTGAATTCAGCTATAGCTTGAGGCAAATCATTTATATAAATTAGAAAGAGTAGAGGACCAATACTTGATCCCTGAGGGACCCCAGAAGTGACATCTACCACGGATGACACAGTATGTTCAATTATTACTTGTTGTTGTCTCTGACTAAGAAACCCTCTAATCCAGTTTAGCAAGTTCCCACAAATACCATACGCCCGGAGCGTAGCTAACATTAATCTGTGAATACAGGAATCGAAGGCCTTCGCAATATCCATATAAAATACCTCAACAAATTCACCCTTATCTAAATGCCTTGTCCAGTCATTTACACATTCAAGAAGCTGAGAGACGGTGGAGCGTCGTGAGAGAAAACCATGCTGACTTTCAGAAATTAGACCTTCAACTCGCAAAAAATTTGTCATTTTATCTTTAACCATGGACTCCATAATTTTACAGCAAACAGAAGTCAGACTAATAGGTCGGTAATTTTCAACTTTTGATGTCGGCCCTTTTTTATGAATTGCCACTACGTGAGCTAATCGCCACTGTGAGGGAAGTTCTCCAGATACAAAAGATTTCTCGAACATTCTAGCCAATGGATAGGCAACCTCGAAAGCCAACTTTTTGAGAAAAAACTGGCCTATGCCATCGGGGCCGGGAGAGTGCTTGTTCTGTAATTCATTTAGGTGCGCATACACCAGATCTGGCGGGAATTGTACATCACCTAGAAACGCATTTGTCCTCTTTGCACACGCAAAATGTGTCTGATCGTCAGTTTGAAAAACTGACGCAAAATACTCATTAAGCATTTCACATTTTTCGGCACAATTTGTAACCAGTACAGCTGAGTCAGTTTTCAGTACAGGGATCCTTTCTTTTCGTTTCATTTTCGAATTTACAAAATTCCAAAATGTTTTATCTTTCCCCAATCCCAGCACTCGTTCCTCTTCACGACGCTTATCCTCTCTTTGCTTTCTTTGCAGTTCACTAGCTAGCTCTCTAGCAACGATTCTGTCAGCCTGATCGCCTGAGCGAACAAACTTTCGATGAGCCTTTTTCTGTTGCAATGCTAATTTTCGAGCTTCTTTCGACCTGTATACTTTTGGTTTCTGTCTCACAGAACAATGGGGAACGTATGTTGCAATTGCAGAATTAATGATTTTCATAAACTCATTCCACATTTCCTCATTGATGATGATGATGATGATGATGATGATGATGATGATGATGATGATGATGATGATGATGATGATGATGATGATGATGATGATGATGATGATGATGATGATGATGATGATGACAACAATTGATGACAACAATGATGACGATGATGGATGATGAAAACTAACAGTATAAAGAACTTAAACACGAAATTTGCAGAACAAAGTCGCAGGGATGACATGGAGTCCCTGGCCTACATGCTTCTTTATCTGGCTCGGGGCAGCTTACCATGGCACTACAAAAAGCTACCCGACCGGGATTCAATGGGCAAAATGATTCAGCAGGTGGCTGATAAGAAAATCAACATCACGATAGAAGAACTATTTGACGGGTTGCCAGGTAACAAACAACACCTTAACAGGAAACTGCAAATCTTGCACATCTATTATCAAACTTTGCAGAGGAGTGTGCCAGATACATGGTTACTGTAAGGGAGTTAGACTTTTTTGACCAACCAGATTACGAGCTGCTCAAAGACTATTGGCTGAGTCTGATGGACCGTCGCAATTGGCCGTTTGACAACGATTTTGATTGGGCGCCGTACCTGAAAAAAATCGTCGGTTTTTTTCGTTTTGTTTCTTTTCACTGGAAATCACTCCATAATTTCAGGCCACTCCAGAATCGTGGTGAAGAACTAAATTCTAATCATACTGTAGATATGTTTTGTACTGCAGACAATGACGAATTTCTGGAATGTCCCCTATTTCAGAAAATCGTCCATCAGACAACTAGCTTGATTGTATGTGAAACGATTTTCATTGTATCCGTTTGAAGTTAACAAAGAAAAAGTGTATGCTTATGTGTGTGCATTGCGTCATGCACTACAAAAGCCTATTCAAGCTTTGGCGGGCTAAAAGCCGTCATAAGTGGCCGAAATTTTGCACATACTACGCCAGTATGGCCTTCAAAATTTTGAGAGCACAACTGTTAGTTGTTGCTGGGATCTTGGTTTCTCTTGCTTATTCATACGACCCATGGTAAGTAGTGTTCGAACCTATAACAGTCTGGCACTTAACATGCATTTTGTCAGAAAGTCAGCTTAGCAATATGGGAAGGTGGTCAAGCAACTTTTTTTCGCGGACCCGGCTGGTATCCAAATATGTCAAAATAGATGTCAAACGAACACCAACGGTACATGTTCGAACATCGGAGACCACCCAGAACCTGAGCTACACCCCCTCAAAGTTGGGTCGCCAGCCCCTTTTTGGCCAATTTTTTTAACTCTGACAGTCTCCACTCAAACGATCAGCATTCTCTCATTTCTCTGGATATAGAATTGGTCTGCACATGGTTCGATAGCACTAATGGCGGCCTTTCTAGCGCTCTACCTCGCGCTTCCAAAACCTACCCGGTTAGCGAGATATTCTCCAAAAACTGAAAAATTTCCGAAAAACACAGCCTCATTTTTTCCGAAAAATCGTTATAACTTCTAGCAGATATGCGTCGTCCGCCCAATATTTTAGATAATGATGCAACACAAAAGGCCAAACAAAATTAACATATTTCGGATCGAAGTTGTGGTTGGCGGGTGGAGTTATTGACCTCCAAATTCTTGACGGACAGTATTTCTTGAGTAGCACTCCTCATTAGCATGAGTAAAAAGCGTGCTGAAAAGCTGTTTTACTTATGTAGTTTTTGTTGCTGATTCCAAAAATAACTATATTTTCTCTTCCGATTTTGGAAGATATGGCTATTTTAAGGATTTGCAAGGAAAGTGTCTGAACTTTGCATGCCATACGTAGCAGTTTGAAGGGTGACTCAGTCCAGATATTTGTACGACACAGAGCCGTGAAATTTGCTACATCTAATGCTGTTTCACGCTGATTCTGAAAATGAGAGTCGTTTTTCAATATGATCTCTCCCACATGAGTTATTGCCTGCTGGTGCCCTGTTGTTCACGTCATAAGTGACTGAACACAGAGATGCATCAAATGGCTACTACTAGGTGTAGTTTTCTTCGTTGATTCAGAATATGACGCTAGTTTTGCGGTACAACTACTCGTTCGTGAGTTATGGCCTTTTAAAATTTTATCGTTTATGGTATATACTGGCAGCGGCACCATATATGGCACCGGTACCTAGGTCAGACATGGGCAAAGGGGGGACTGAGGGGGTTGATCCCCTCAGAGTCTGACCTACCTCCTCAACCGGCTGCTACCCTCCTCAGGAAATTTTTGGAAGTATTTTGTCAGAAAGTTATGATAAAAGTATGCCTGTGTACTGTAAATGAGCTTAGACCCCGGGTCTATAAATGGTACTAACTGGCGTTTATATAGTACCTGGGTTACAATAAATAAGGGGTAGTATAAACAGCACTATGCGGCACTATGAATGTGCACACAGTTTAATTACTGTAATAGTACTGCAGATTAGAGTATCATTCAATCTATACTGTGTTTATCTAGTGATGAGCTCAGACACGAGCCACAAAAACAATCTGTTTTCAGTCGTTATTCTGTTCATTTTCAGGTTCAGAAGCGTAAGGAACTACATGCTAGCTACGTACAACATACTCAAATTTTACGCAACACAAATTTAGCTAGGTCGTTGCGAATTTTGCAACTCGACAAAAGAATCCAAGGATTGATCCAGCAATAGACGTCGCTGATGACAGAGTAGAAGTTGTAGTTGGCCAAAGACAGACCGACCAGTGTGCCTACGATGAAGAACCACAGAAAGAGAGCAAACAGCAGCATCACGACAAAAATCGATAAACCTATCAGCGCCAAATGCATCTGATAATTCCTTTGGGCCTCCATTTTCTCCTCTCGTCTCGTGCCGATCTGACTGCGCCCCAGATTTGGCTTATTGTCCACTTTCGAGCCCGATTTCTGACGACGGGGTCCTCCCGTTGTATTGCTCGACTGAATCACCACCAAAGGCAGAGTTGTCTTCTCTTTGGACAGCCGCCGGTACAGCAGACCGTACAAAACGCCCACGATTACGGTAGCCAGGGTGAACAGAACTGCTGTGAAGGATGCGAACAGCTGAACATTGCACAATTTTTATATTTGCGCGGTTACCACATTTTCCTTGTGGCAACAGCGCAGATACCAGTAATGTAGGTTACTGTTTTTTCATGTATGTATTTTTTACCTGGAAGGTGAGAGCATGTTGTGGCCGAATGTAGACGCTGTTTCCATCTGTGAGTACGTGGAATTCTTGCCCAATCACCGGTAGCACGACAGCAAGCGCTGCCAGCCACTGCACCGCTATCATACAAGCTGAGTTCTTGTCGCTCCAAATCTCAAAAGTTTCTCATGTCTGTCAAGAAGGTACTTAAGAAAGTTTACAAACCAGAACGTGCTGTAGCGGTTTGGACAGTGCCGTGTATCTGTTGTAAGCGAGCAAGATGCCTCCGAAGTGTTGCGCGTTGGAAAAGACAAATGCAGACAGGTATCCAAGTTTGTTGGGCCAGCCTGAATCTATGCTGAGAATTAGTGCGGCCGGAAACCAGCCTCTTGAGGGCATTTTTATGAACAAATAACTGCTGAGCAAGTTCATTATATCGGCCACCCCTAACGATATGCAAATGGTGAAGAAAGGGGTGCTGTAAGGTTGGTGATGTCTGCGACGGTAAAACATGAGCAGAAGCAGGATGTAAAGAGGCAGAGAAACTGCAGCAAAGAAGAGTAGAACTAGATACCTCACGGAGGCCATCACGTTTGTTTGATTGAAATTTCTGTGCTCTGATCTAGCATTTGTCCGGGCTGTGATTAACTCTTGATGGTTGCTTGGAAACAGTAATCGATTTCAACCGTTCGACCAAAAGCAATGAACTGCTGAAGGCAGCAGCAGAAAAGTTTCTGCAAAAAGCTGCAAAACAACTTTAGTCCAAGAAACGCAGACCTGCTAACTGCCTGTTTTTCTGCGGAGTAGCAGCGACTATAACAGACAGGCACTTAACGCAGTTTATGGTACTATTAAGTGTAGTTTTCTTCGTTGATTCAGAATATGACGACGCTAGTTTTGCGGTACAACTACTCGGTCGTGAGTTATCGCCTTTTAAAGTTCTATCAACATCCATGGTTTCTGGAGGGGTCATCTTGAAATAGACAATCATTGGTCCTGCACTTTTAAAGAGAATCATGTCTCAGTAAGTATTCTACCTGGCCTATTTTGACCGGGAGGAGGCCCATTCCCCCCCCCACCCGGCGCTGCCGCGGCCGGATTACGGTATGCGCTATCTGCTCTATGTTTGGTGTGAAAATATATTTTTCTTCCCCTCCGCTGAGATTTTTGAGAGGTCAGAAATGATTTTATATTTGGAAAATGCGTCTCTAGGAGTTCTTTTATGTTTCTAAAACAGGCTCTCCGGAGCGTTCCTATACCGATGCGTCCCCTATGGGTACTTTTATGTTTTTAATACAGGCCCTCCGGAGCGTTCCTATACCGATGCATCCCCTAGGGGCATTTTTATGTTTTTAAAGCAGGGCCTCTGGAGCGTTCCTATACCGATGCGTCTTCTAGGGGTACTTTTATGTTTTTAATACAGGCCCTCCGGAGCGTTCCTATACCGATGCATCCCCTAGGGGTATTTTTATGTTCTTAAAACAGGCCCTCCGGAGATTTCCTACACCGATGCGTCCCCTAGGGGTACTTTTATGTTTGGAAAACAGGCCCTCCAGAGCGTGCCTATACTGATGCGTTTCTAGGGGTACTTTTATATTTGGAAAATTGTCAGGCCCAGACCCAACCCAGGCCTCCAATAGTCGGTGACGGTAAATACGTAAATGGGAACCGAACTGGAGCTGCCGTTGCACCGTACCTGATAACAGCAAAGGGGAGGGATGTTTGCACTTGCAGGCAGATATTCTGAAAATAATTGGCGTACCGGGTATCGGTATTTATAAAAATTGCAACTACTTGGATATTTAAGTTGTTCTGTTTTAGTGCTTTTACTACCACTTCTCTGTAAAGTCGTTTAAACTTCGCGCGCTTTGTGTTGTTTCACATGCAGCAATATTACAGTAACCCGCCGCGGCAGCGCCGGGTGGGGGGGGAATGGGCCGGGAATCATTTTGACCCGCTGATTACAAAAATGACCTTACCTCTCTCTCTTCCTCAGGCTTTGGCTTTTATGACTCAGTCATATTGTTGTGTGATAACTGTGGAGGGCTGTATCAGAAAATTGGGTACTCCTAGGGTAAAACTAGGGTAATTTTTTTAAATCAGCGGCTCAAAATTGGTCAGGTAGACTACTTACATGATTCTCTTTAAAAGTGCAGGAACAATGATTGTCTATTTCAAGATGACCCCTCCAGAAACCATGGATGTTGATAGAACTTTAAAATGCCATAACTCACGACCGAGTACCGCAAAACTAGCGTCATATTCTGAATCAACGAAGAAAACTACACCTAATAGTAGCCACTTGATGCATCTCTGTGTTCAGTCACTTATGATGTGACTAACAGGGCACCAGCAGGCAATAACTCATGTGGGAGCGATCATTGAAAAACGACTCTTATTTTCAGAATCAAACTGCATTAGATGTAGCAAATTTCATGGCTCTGTGTCCTACAAATGTCTGGACTGAGTCACCCTTCAAACTGCTATGGCATGCAAAGTTCAGACATTTTCCTTGCAAATCCTTAAAATAGCCATATCTTCCAAAATCGGAAGAGAAAATATAGTTATTTTTGGAATCAGCAACAAAAACTACATAAGTAAAACAGCTTTTCAGCACGCTTTTTACTCATGCTAATGAGGAGTGCTACTCAAGAAATACTGTCCGTCAAGAATTTGGAGGTCAATAACTCCACCCGCCAACCACAACTTCGATCCGAAATATGTTAATTTTGTTTGGCCTTTTGTGTTGCATCATTATCTAAAATATTGGGCGGACGACGCATATCTGCTAGAAGTTATAACGATTTTTCGGAAAAAATGAGGCTGTATTTTTCGGAAATTTTTCAGTTTTTGGAGAATATCTCGCTAACCGGGTAAGTTCCAGAAGCGTAGAGTACAGCGCTAGAAAGGCCACCCTTAGAGCTATCGAACCATGTGCAAACCAATTCTGTATCCAGAGAAATGAGAGAATGGTGATCGTTTGAGTGGAGACTGTCAGAGCTAAAAAAAATTGGCCAAAAAGGGGCTGGCGACCCAAATTTGAGGGGGTGTAGCTCAGGTTCTAGGGGGTCTCCGATGTTCGAACGTGCACCGATGGTGTTCGTTTGACATCTATTTTGACATATTTGGATACCAGCCGGATCCACGAAAAAAGTTGCTTGATCATCCTAAGCTGACTTTCTCGCAAAACGCATGTTAATTTTCGTTACGAATTTTAATTTACGTTTTACGCATACCTGGCAATAAATCAGCTGAATTAAAAGCAATTTAGCGGATTCTAAACGTGCAAAAGCATTTTTACTGTATGTAATGTCCAAAGCATTTTTTTACTTGAGCAAGTATTACAGAAGGCATAATTTAACTTACTGTAGATTACTGCAAAGAACTGTTCATATTAGCGCAACTACTGACTATTATTTCGTGAAATCGTACATACATACAACATACATACACTGTCTTTATAGTCAGTAGTACTTTCCTATGCTTGAAACACTTGACGATTAACGAATACGAAAATTATAATGGTCAAATATTGATTTAACGAATACGAAATTCAAATGTATTTAATTTTCGTGCCCATCTCGAGGCTGGGCTGGGCTGACTTCGGTTTAGTTTGGCTTTGATTCTGATTTTGGGTTTTTTGGTTTGCTTTGGCTTTTTCTCTGGTTTGGTTCAGTGGATTCGAATGGTGTGGTTTTCTTTCGTTTGCTTGTTTTTGTCTACTTTTTGTTCTGATTAGGTTTAGTCTGGTCTTGTTCTTCGATCGATTAAAGGTTTTTCTGTTCAGTTTCTATTTAGATAATAGCAAGTCCGCCAGCTTTATCCTATTTTCCCAACACAAAAGCCTCGCATGTACTGTCGTGTTCTTGTATAACACACAGGACTTAGTAGAAGTTTTATAAAACACAACACAAGCCAGTTAGGTAAATACCAAAGCAAAACAATGATCAGGCAAGTGAATGATACAAAAGAACGCATACAGTATCAGAATCTGTGCGCCTTGTCACCTCCCCAATCATGTTTTCGTATGTGTACACGTTTTCTTCAATGCGGGACACAGTACCAAGTTTAGTGGGGCTGCGTGTCAGCCAAAAACTATGTAGGTTTTGAAGGGAGATGTGCTGAAAACGTCGGGAGGGGTGAAGGTGCAAAATTTTGAATTTTTGACTGTGTGTATTAAGCGAATGCAATGATAATTCGTTCCTCAGCCAGCTCAATTCCTCTGATTGAATCCGACAAGAAAGATTTTTCTTTTTTTCTATAATTTTCCCTCCAGCGTTGAGCGCTACGTAAGATCGACGGCGTAGTTTTCGGTTGTCATATTTTATGCGTCGAGACACTAAATCCTAGTTCAAATTGTACAGGGTGTCTCAAAAAATGATCACATTTCTTTTTACTGCCATTTCCGCAAATTTTGACGAAATAGGCTGAAATTTGGCCTATAGGTGCCAAAATTCGGGGAATTTTATGTGTTAAAGTTTGGTGCACTAGGCCTGACTCATTGCCGAGAAATTTGAAAGAAAGTGAAATTTGGTAATTTCAATAGTGAAAGCCGGTCACTGAAAAATGGAAACATTTCCTTTTCCTGTATCTTTCCTAATTTTTGTCGAATTGGATGAAATTTGGAGTGTAAACGCAGAAGTTCAGGGTAATTCGTGTGTAAAAAGTTGACGCACGAACTCCAACGCTATCGTTAGAGTTTAGGCGATAATGTAATGTAACATTTTTTTCGGTGACCGGCTTTCGCTATTGAAATTACCAAATTTTACCTTTTTTGAAATTTCTCGAGAATTAGTCAAGCCTAGTGCAGCAAACTTTAACACACAAAATTCCCCGAATTTTGGCACCTATGGTCCAAATTTCAGCCTATTTGGTCAAAATTTGCGGAAATGGCAGTGAAAAGAAATGTGATCATTGTTTTGAGACACCCTGTGTGTCCCACCAGCACCGGTAGAAACAAACGATTTTTCCGTTCAGCTCACCTGAACGGAAAATTTTGAACAACCATTGCGAGCCAACAAGCTGACATTTTATCTTGCAAATTTGTCTCCCACTACAGTTTCTACAAAAGAAGCTCTAGACCAGGGCTCTAGACCAATTTACAGAACAAACGGCCATGAATTGAGCTCACAGAAGCGTTTCAAATTTTTCCATTCAGGTGAGCTGAACGGAAAAATTTTTGTTTCTACCGGTACAGATGATCAAAGACAGAGTGACGTTCAGAGATTACAAGCTATGCGCACATGGGCTGTAGTACTATTAATTTTTTTGTTTTACTCAAATAACAGTAGTCGCGTCACGCGTGTACACATCATAATAGCCGAAATGGGCTGGTCCGTAGTTCAGTACAAACAAAACAAGAACGAAGTTTTTCAGCGCAGCCAAAAGCGCCAAGATAAATTGTCCGAGAGACGACATTCAATCAACACTCTTGGAATCAGTAGCCTGCACGGGCGAAAGTGAATTGCAGCGAATGAGCAAAGATGCAGCCGGTGGTTTAGAGCGGCGCTTCGGGGGTTTATGGAACGTTCTAGTAGTGCAGGCTCCTACCGACCTAAACAGTTACCATGCCGCCTGGTACCTGCGACCGTTTCCCGAAGGCGCTTACTGTATAATGACTGTCCAGAAGGATTACAGTGTCCGCAAGAATATGTTCGTAGCAATTGGTAGACAGGCTGACCAGTACGTGGCCGATGGTTCTATGTAATTGTTTTTGCTTTCTTGTTACGCCAGATTTTAGTAATATAATCAGGTGATAAATAAATATATCTGACCGAGCTTTGTGAATGGTTGTGTTTAGTTGTTGTGTTGGTCTCAGCTTTAGGCTGAGGCATTTCCACTGAAAACCTGGCCCAAGGCTCATTTGAATTTTGCGCAAGTTACCCAGAAATAAAGGGTGGTTAGAAAATTAGAAATTAGTTAGTTAGAAATTTGGAGTAGGTCAATTAACCTGTAAGCTTAGGCTTAGACTTAAGAAAACAAGTTTCAAAAATAGAGTTTGATCGGTGGGAAATTGTCCGAGTTCCAGTATTATCGGCATATCTGCAACAGGTCATGTCATCGGTCGATGATGGGGAGGGGTTTGGGGGTCTTTTCGGATTTTGACTACCCCCAACCCATTTTTGAGTAGTAGTACGTGTTTAGAGAAAGGTGAGGCGCTAAACGGCACACAATAAATTAGACAAGAAAGGAGACACGTGCGCTAAAACACTAATTAACGCGCTCCTTGAGCTTCCGTTAATACCCAAGCCCAACAGGTATGTAGCATGGCAGAAATTAGCTAGTGATGTGTAAAATAATAATGTGGAGGACGGAGGTCGAGAGCAGTCGTTTGGTACCAGAGTCCGTCGTCTTGGCTAAAGATTCGGAACGTGAGTGCTCTACCAATCTGATTGTGCTTTACGCACGGGACCAATCACTGCCCCCTTCTTTCTGAACCGCGCGCAGCGTGCGGCGGCAAATTTAAACCACCCCGCTTCGATGCCGCCACTTGGTTAATTTGCGCGTGATCTTCAATCGATTTTTCCTCGCTTTGCTGCCCGTGCGCACACACTTTACAAGTGGATTACGCCTGAAATCCAAAAAAATCATTTAACCTCTTGATCTCAGTCCGACTTTTTGTACTTTCTTTACCTTTCCTAATGGCCAAGCAATTTTTGCTTATCTAAAAAAGACTTAGCGAGGACTTCATCTAAGAAGGCAAGCTATAGGTGTTCATGTAACCGCTAAACACTCGGAACAGTAAACTCGTAGCCAATTGAACAATGCCAAAACGCAGTTGTCGTCATCGTCCGTTGTGTTGTTTCCTCCATCTTAGTTCAGTTGATACGGTCAGAGTGGAAGGTCAGTCTACTGACAAGACGACACCTATGCATGGCCGAATCCTCTTTAGATGAACACGATCCAACGGGAATTTATGTTGTTTATGTCAGAGCTTGGACTGGTACAGTATGTAAACTCTGCTACGCACGAACGCGGAAATACGCTGGATCTAATCTTCTGCAATAATTCTGAATTTATTTTCAATATTCATATTCAGGAACCGTTTTGTACTTCAGACCACTTTAAGATTTGCGGAAATTTTGGTCCTTTAAGTTGGGGAAACAATTTCGGTCAAATCAAGTTTCGTAATTTTCGAAAGTTATCTAAGCCTGCTTTTGCTCAAAGCTTGAATAATGTGGATTGGGTTGCGGTATTTGCATCCTGTTCAGATGTTAATCAATTCTGGTTTTCGTTTCATACCATTTTGAGTGATTTAATTGGAGAATTCGTGCCTCTGTGCTCATTTCAAGCCAAATCACAGTTCTGGTCCCGGGAAGCTAGAAGTGCGCACAGGAGACAGAGAAATTTACATAGAGTTTTCAAAAGAAATCCGTCTGAAGTAAATAGAACGAATTGGTTAAAAGCTGCAACGGATGCACGAAAGTTGAAACGTAGAGATGTTGCAAGAGCGGAATTCAGCATTCTGCAGTCTGGCTCTCAGAAAGATTTTTGGAGGTTTGTTCGCAGTAAACTCAAATCGAGATCTGAAATTCCAACTATTGTACATGAGGATGGTAGTCTGCTTTGCTCTAGTTTGGAGAAAGCAGTGGCTTTTAACAATTTTCTCGCCTCTGTTTACATCAATGATGATGGAACTGAACTCGAAGGCTTGACAAGAGAGGAATTTAATTTTATTTCTGATATTGAAATTAGCGAAACTCTAATTTTTGATCACCTGTTAAAATTGCCATCTAAAATGTCTGCTGGTCCTGATGGTGTTCCACAATGCTTATTACAGAAACTGGCTTTTCTCATGACCTACCCTCTAACCAAAACTTTTAAAATTTCTTTTGAACTGGGCATCATACAGTACCTGATGCGTGGAAAATCGCAAGAATAACACCGATTTGTAAAAAAGGGCCAGCCGAGTGTGTGAAAAACTACAGACCGGTTAGCTCTCTTTGCAAAGCTGGTATGGTTTTTGAGTCAATTATTTATGATCAGTTGGCTTCATATTTAATTAGTACAAACAAAATTTCCTCGAAACAGTTTGGTTTCATGAGCAAACGTTCCACTGTTACTCAAATTTTGTTATGTATGAATGAATGGACCAAACAGCTTGACAACTACCAAACAGTAGATGTAATATATCTTGATATAGCAAGGGCCTTTGATTCGGTTTCTCATGCAAAACTACTTGTAAAGCTTGAGGCAAAAGGGGTCAGAGGAAAATTGTTAAAATGGTTACAGAATTACTTGTCTGATCGTTCTCAATACGTTAGCATTGATAGTGAATCCTCAAATCTGTTGCCTATTACCTCCGGTGTACCTCAGGGTAGCAAATTAGGTCCTCTACTGTTTCTGGTCTACATAGATGACGTCGAGTCGGTTTTGTCTCAGGCAAACCTGGTTCTCTATGCAGATGATACAAAGATTTATTTTGCGGTTCCAAAATTTCAAATCAATCATGTATTGCAGAACGATCTTGAACGAGTAATGGTTTGGGCAGATAGAATGCAGCTTTCTATTGCTATCCATAAATGTGCGGTGTTACATTTTGGTCATGGCAATGTAGACACACCATATACGGCCAATGGTGCAAATTTGGAGGTTGTACATGTCATATCTGATCTGGGCGTCTTGATTTCTGATGATCTGAAATTCTCCAAAGATTGCCAGCAAATTGCTTTAAAAGGATTTCAGTTGGTTAACTTAATTTTCCGGTCGTTTGAAACCAGGACAAATTCATTTTTGGTGAAATTATTTAAAACATTTGTCCGTCCAAAGCTAGAGTATGCTAGTGAAGTTTGGAACCCTTATCTCTTGAAAGATATTGACTTGTTGGAACGAGTTCAAAGATTGTTTACCAGACGTGTCCCCGGTCTCGAGTCTCTTCCATACGCTGAACGTTTATCTGTTCTAAAACTTGAGTCGTTAGAGAAACGACGCATTATTATAGACCTTTGTCATGGTATATAAAATTTTACATGGATTGGTGGATGTTCCCGCTGAGGCCTTTTTTTTGCTTATGCTCATTATACGTCTACCCGAGGTCACATGTACAAATTGTACTTGCCTAAAGCCAGATTAGATTTGCGAAAACACTTCTTTGCTGTGAGAGTTATTTCAATCTGGAATAGTTTACCTAATGGCATAGTAGAAAGTAGGTCCGCACGCAGCTTTCGTAAAGCTCTAGACGATTACCACTTAACACCTCATTTGAAGGGTAGGGCATTGGTAGCCGTTTAGCGGCCCAGCCCGCTCTGTGTTGCAGTCTGGTTTGTTGGGCGTATATTTCATTTGCTAACAATAAACTTTTTCTTCTTCTTCTTAGATACGTATGCATTACAGTAGCTAAGGTGCTATTATCATAAGCTAACTCGCAATCCCGCCATAAATCACTTCGAAATGTATTCAGAACACAATGTGCTGACCACAGAAGAAAATTGCACATGCAACAAAGTGGTGTGACCAGAATCGAACACACAGTCATACATACTCAACGACAGGTACATTAACGTGAACAAATACATAACGTGTACAACGTAGTCAACACTAGTTACTGTTTTGCCTTTCCTTTCACACCAACGCCAACGCGCCTGTCGTGGACCGTCTTGTGGATTCGTCGGCCGGAACTCCGGGTGTTCACAACACAACGGCAGAGCGAGCCGCTACTGAACAAAAAGCTAATCTGATTGCCACGACTCCGGCACGAATCCAAACGCTGCTTAAACGGAGTGAGTCCGGCCAACACGCTATCGCTGCTATCGTCACCCAACCGTTGAAAGAAGTTGGTCATATATGATACCGGTTCGCCTTCAAGTGGTACCATATAGCGATTTGATAGCGATCTTACACGAAAACCACGAACTGTCTGCATGGTCACATAGAGCGGCGCTGTTCCTTCGAAGAAAGAAGCAATTCAAAACTCAAAACCTTGCACTCGAAACCGATTTCTTGAAGTCCGGTTGAGAGCTGATCGCTCGTCTCTATAACGTAGAACGAGTCCATCTTTTTACGTTAGTTTCTCGCCGAACACGAAACGTCACAACTAGGGATGCAACCGAATACAAAAATACCGAATACCGAATACCGAATACCGAAGCGGATTTTCGGAACCGAATAATACCGAATTATACCGAATAATACCGAATATAGATGATTCGCAGCGCGATTTCAAAAATATACTGTCTAACTACGATTTCTTGTTTTTTTTCCAAAACTTTTTTGTGCTGAAAATAGCTGTAGTGTGACGTATTGTTTGAATGCTATAGATTTATCCATGCCTATAACTAAAATAAGCCCTATTTGGTCGTTCTGCTGACGGTAAACAACGAGTACAAAATTTACGAACAAACAATTTCAAGTGGCGCGAGTTCGGCCACAAGTGCGCTGATTAATCATGTGAAGTCGCATGGTGGAGATTTTATAAAAACACTTGCCCCTAAGCCTGAGCTAAGCCTAAGCCTAAAACCGAAGCTAAAAGTTAGGTTTGACGGCGGGTTGGGCGAATGGGCCTTCTCAATTATCTCGAATGTGGCGGATAACAGAAAGATATTTACGCGCGAATGCATACAGAAAGTTGGAGGAAGGGAGCATTCATCCAGGACTACTGTAGCACCAGAGCTGGCAGCTTAGGCATACAACTTAGATTGGATGAATCGTTTGAAAAGATAGATTGGATTTTATGCGTAGTACATGTATTTGGTAGACAAAACAAACGCTTAGGTTAAGAAGTGGAAATCTGACAGCATAGTCTACTGGGAACTGAAAAGGCCGAAATGTTGTCGTTTATTATTATGTAAGTTAAACCTCGACCTTGAAGTTCGTTGACTTTTTGTATGAATAGTCATTGTTTGCCAAATTTTTAGCATAGTAAATGAACAGAGAGATGTAAAACAGGAAATATTTTGGTGATTTCTGCATAAAAACAAGCAAAACAGTGCAATTTTAACGGTTTTGCAATATTCGGTATTATTCGGTATTATTCGGTTTGAAAAATACCGAATTCGAATACCGAATTCGAATAGTACTAGTAACCGAATTATTCGGTTCATACCGAATAATACCGAACTTCGGTTGCATCCCTAGTCACAACAGCTCCTGCATAGGGAAGTACAAGTCTTGCACAAGCATACCAAGCAACAGAAACAATCGTAATACGCTAACGGTGAAGTGAGCAGAAACAGAACAAAGAAAGGTGCAGCACAGGCAGACCCGTACAGCCAGCAAAAACAGCGCGGCTGTGAGGGCAGCGGCAGGCAAGGCAGCGGCAGCGGGGTGGTTTAAATTTGCCGCGCACGCTGCGGCGCGGTTCAGAAAATAGGGGGCAGTGATTGGTCCCGTCCCGTGCATTTTTTACAGGACAGGTTGTTCAAAAAATCGGGAATTTATTTACTTCCCCAGCTTTAGTTTGTTTGAGCAGAGGGATCCTTTAGCTTTTGGTTTCATTTGAAAGAGTGTGCAATGGCCGATCGATTGGTTGGTCGTCTGGGAAAAACAAGCCATGGAGCCGGGTACTGTAACAGTGTAAAGTGAGCAACTTCAGTACACTGCTTTTTCTTTCTGGTTTTCAGTTTTTTAATATTTTTATCATGCTTTTGCTTCAAATATTGTGTGGTGGAAAGTGTGTGCTAAGTTTCACACGAAGCTCAGTGTGCCTCGTCCAGTAGCTATCAATCAAGAGCTGAATGCCATAGTTGAAGAAGAGGCGCAAACCACACTTCCAGGCATTCTTTCAACTGACATGCAGTGCCTCTTCAAGTATAGCATTCAGCTCTGGAATAATGGTTACTGGAGGTACACTGAGCTTTGTGTGAAACTTAGCACACACTTACCACTTCGAATTTGAGGCAAAAGCATGATAAAAACACTAAAAACTGAAAACCAGAATGAAAAAGCAGTGTACTGAAGTTGCTCACTTTACACTGTTACAGTACCCGACTCCGTAGCTTGTTTTTGCCAGGCGACATACCAATCGATCGGCCATTGCACACTCTTTCAAATGAAGCCGAAAGCTAAAGGATCCGGCTGCTCAAACTAAAGCTGGAAGTAAATTCCCGTTTTTTTGAACAACATGTGTTAACTTGGCGGATGGATTTCTCTGTCTGATTATTTAATTTGTTTGTTTTAAAAGCTAATATTTCGGTTGTAAAGTACCCCTAGAGACGCATCAGTGTAGGGCACGCTCTGGGGGGGCCTGTTTTCCAAAATAAAAGTACCCCTAGAGACGCATCAGTGTAGGGCACGCTCCGGAGGGTATGTTTTCCAAATACAAAGATACCCCTAGGGGACACAACAGTATAGGTGACGCTCTGAAGTTGTATAATCATAAGGAAGTTAATTAATTAATATAGTCATTTCTGACCTTCCGTGATTGCCCCCACCTGCACCGACCCCGAATTTGTTTGATAAAAAGTTACAGGAGAAATGGCCAGGAAGTTTCCCATCCAAGGAGGCTGGAAGTTCAAGAGTCGCACGGGGCGGAAACAGTCGATCTACAGCGGTCTCTACCAGAAAGAGTCCTATCGCGCTAGGTTCAGTCCTCGTGTGCGTCAAGACATGCGTGCCAAGGTTATCTCCTGGTCCGGTCCTAACCCTTTCGTCAAAAATAGGTCTGTCTAGCTTGTTAAGGGCAGTGGCGTGTGTAGGTTTTTGCAAAAGGGTTGTAAAGCATTAATAATTACCTAATTGTCCGATTTTTGGCTTATTTTTCATTAAAATAAGTTAAAATAAGCTATTCTGAGCTCATTTACACCTGATTAGGGATAGGATCGGTATAAAAATAGCGTATACCGTGTAGTATTTTCGATACTGCATAATACCGTATAATACCTCATACCGTATAGTATGCTGCAAACGCTTTAAAACACCCCGTTACGCTAGCATATCGCCAAGTTATGGTCAAAAACATAAATTATTTTTTGTGGTCGGGCTTTCCTGTTTAAAAACTTCTATTTTCGATTGTGATCTGTTTTGTAAGTAGTGCTGTCTGTTTATTTAAAGATTTGAAGCTGAGCCGACAATATATTGAATTTATTTTTAATTATGCCTATTGTAAATATTAATTGTATTTTGGTTGGACAGATTTGGTTCACTTCAAATTAGTGAAATGCTAACCAAAGATACGTTAATTTTATTCAGAAGCAAAATTTCAGGTTTCTCAACATTTGACAAGTACTTGTAATATCGCATTTTCCATTTCTAGGAAGCCAAAAAACTGCCAAAAAGGTAGATTTTTGTGTTTTTCTAACCGATAACATTGTTACCAAAAACCAAAAAACAGTACTGGCACATTTAAAAGCGCGAAAATGACATGAATATACTGCAAAAATCTGGCTGATTCAGTTTTAACAGCTATACGGTATTATACGGTATAAAAATACCGTATACCGTATATTACCGTATAGCCAAAAATACCGTATGATATGTATAATACCGTATACCGGTCCCATCCCTACACCTAATCAGTGGCGTATCCAGGATTTTGGAAGGGGGGTGTAAAATTTTGAAAGTGCCTGGTTGGGCCGCTGCCCAACCAGGGTAAGAAAATTTAGCAAAATTAGCCTTCAAAAACGCGTTTAAAACGCATTCCGAGCTTAAAATTTACAGAAATTACAAGTTTTAGTAGTTTATAATGGCCTGGTTGGGATTCTGCCCGACCAGGGCGAGAAAATTTTGAAAATTTGGCCTTCAAAAACGCATTTAGAAGGCATTCTGAGCACAAAAAATAGACAGTTTTAGTACATGATTCATTAGTTTCTTATATTTTTGACAGACTTTTTCTTCCTACCTCCACCGCAAAGGGTGACACACCCTACACCCCCTGGATACGCCACTGCACCTAATCCAGGCATATCTTTTATCTTAATTTTCTATACTAAATTCTTCCTAAAAATTCCTGAGGAGGGACAGCGGCCAGCTGACGGAGGTAGGTCAAAGCCTCAGAGGGTCAACCCCTCAGACCTCCGCCTTTGCCCATGTCTGCTACTGTAAGCTGGACACCTTTTGAAAAAAACGTTTTTCAAACAAAAATTTTTTTATATAGACCTAAACTTTGGCCTTCAAAAAAATTTTTGTCAACTCTGATTCTGTATGTATAATTGCAACGCAAATTATGTTGTGCCTTTGATTTCGTATATTCTCCTTCCTTCGATTCTCTGCATTTCAACAGATTCTTATTCTATTCAGATTCTACGAGATCGACAGTTGGTACAAGGCACGGATTCATAAGCCAATACAGTACCCCACCTGTTATCTTATAGACCCCGATAATCACACTGCCACGCTACAGGAGAGACTAGATGGTAGGAAGCTTATATAATTTGCTGTCTACTATTTGGCACCGATTTTGAAAAATCTCCGGTTTAGGATAATGTTAGGCTGGCTAGCTATACTTCTCGCATACAGGGTGCCAAACAATCGTAGCCCCTACTTATTGATACTTT
>JASANB010003452.1:0-16169 GCA_030248155.1 Sabatieria punctata
CATACATGTACTAGGGGGGTTTGGGGGGGTTACCCCCCCCCCCCCCCCCTGGAAAAGCCAAACCCCCCACACCCACCCCACCCCCTCGAGACAGGTTAAGGGACCCCTCCCCCGACCAAAAAATACAAGTGGTGGTAGTGGCTCCAGTATTAACAAATTGGGTCAGAAATCACTAATTTTTAGCCTAAAATTTACTTGAAAAGCCTTTGGAAACCGAATTTGGCGTTTCCACTGCTGATATTTAAGAAAAATCGGTGTTTTTGGAAGCTCTTTTTGTCATTTTTTGCTTGTTTTTAGCCTTAAAACGCTATTTGGCAGCTTAAAATAGCGATTTTTAGCACCCTTACTGAAAAAATCGTGCTAAAAACGCATTTCTAGGCGTTTTGGAGCTTTTTGAAATTTGGGACCCCCCACCTGGGCGAAACCCCCCTCGACCCCCCACCTGAGGAAACCCCCCCCCTACCCCCCTCCCCCCACGTCGGCCCGGAGCTGTTACATGTATGATCCTAAGGAAGGATTTCTTAAACAGTCGCTGTTAGGCTCAGTGCAAAAGAAGTACTATGCAGGTTGCTAGACAAAATGTTGGCTGCTTTCAAAGAATTTACAAAAATTTAGATGTACGTACGTGAATTTTCCCACTTTTAGCCTTAGTTTGCATACTAATTTAAAAAAAAATTTTGAGCCTTCAAAAACGTTTTGTGGGTCGAGCCGAAGTTGGGGGGAGGGCAAGCGCCCAGGGAACTACCAACTTGCGCACACGGATCGCAGGCACACCAACTTGCGCACAGCCGAAATGCGCACAAAGTAGTAGTTGTTGTGCTGCTGTGCGTTGAATGTAGTGTACATACGTTGTCAGGCTATGGTGATACAGGCACACTCACACAATTGTCATAGCACAATAAAATAAACATGACATTTTTTAGCTGGCTGCGCTTTGGCAGTGCGAAGTAATGGCCTATTCCTCTTAGAAAAGCCATGCGCTCGATCGCTATGTCGTGTTGGCAACTGCAACTATTAAACGGTAGTTGCTAATTTTCAGACGAGCCTAACTTTTCTGTAGCTGGTTTGGCGCAATCTAAAATACAAACGCATCGATGGCAAAATTCGCAGACTGGCCGAGCGTTATGGGTTTGATGGAGCGCATGGCCTTTCTAAGAGGAATAGGCCATTACTTCGCACAGCCAAAACGCAACGAGCTATAAAACGACATGTTTATTGTGCTATGATAATCGTTTTAAATTGTTGTTTAAATTGTGCTCAATAATGTAACTATTATGTAATTACTGTTGTTGTCTGTTCAATATTCGTCAGTTGACTATATTTCGCTGCAGTAAAAAAATGTGCGCAATTCGGCTGTGTGCAAGTTGGGATGCTTGCGATCCATGTGCGCAAATTGGTTGTACACAAGTTGGATAGTCCCAACCCCCAGACCCTCCAGCCCATGTATGATGGATGACAAGCCATAATCCTAAAATATATGTTCAGCATGCATTTCTGAAGGGAATCTTTTGTCAATCAAGTGTGCCCGACCTATTACCCGCTGGGTTAAAAAACGGCCTTTGTTTTCTCCGCTGTTTTTCAATTTTGAGATATTACTGTTCAAACCAAATTTCCATTAATATTCAAATATCACAAAAAGGAGCCCTTACAGATTAAACAAAGGCCATTTTTTAAATCAGCGGGTCAAATAGGTAAAAAATGGACCAAAAAGTGGCTACCCACCAAACTTCATAACACTTCATAACAAAACCGATTCCTACTGCTCAGGGCTAACCTAACGAGGTTTTTCTGGTGCCACACATGCTTGGTTACTTCATTTCTAAAAGTTTTGTTGCCCCTCAGCAGTAGGAATCCGTTTTGTTGTGAAGTGCAACGGAATCGCTCTTGTTCACTGCCAAAATCTCTGTTTTGAGTTTGAAGGAAGATATCTCAGGAACTAAGCATCGTATCTTAATAGGGCCTTCACCAATCTTTCAAGAATTTATTCGTCTTTCATTTAAAGCAGGATTCATTCAAATCGGTTGAGATTTGCGGTTGCTACAGCAAAAACTCTGCTGGGTTGTTTTTTGACACACCCTGTATAAATCACCAAAAATCGAATTGCTTAACTATGGGACCAAAATTTTCAGCTCGAATCAAACCGGCAGGCACACCCCCAAATTTTCGGATTTTGACTACCCCAACCCATGCATGGGCCGGAAAAATCCGGAGGGGGTAGGGGGGTTGGAGACCTCGGGGGAGGGGGGATCCCCCCGAAAAAAGGCCATTTTGCCTTAAATAAGCGAAAATTTCCTCCCTCCGGGAGGGTGGTGGGTGAAGAATAGGGGGTATGGCCGGCCGAGGGGAGGGGTATACCCCCTTACCCCCCGGCCCATGTATGCCCCAACCCATTTTTCCGGCCCATGTATGAGGGCGTGCCAAATGGGAAAGAAAAAAAATTTATTCAAAGATAATTTTTGACCAAAGATTCTTAATTTACTCTAAAAGGTACCTAAACCCCCATTTAGTAAATCCAAACTCTGATTACTAAGCTGGAAATCCAGTGTTATTTGTACTAATGGAAATGGGGAATTCTACATGGTTTTGGCCATTGGGAGGCGCATTTATCATGAATATCGGGTCGTACACTCAAATTCTTTATGCCAAATTATAGCAAACTGATCGAGCTACAAAATTATTAAATAACAAATACTGCGTAAGCGGTAGGTGCATAGGTGCCAGTCGAGCTAGAGCCTGTCAAAGGTGATCGGAAAAAATTTTTACTCAAATATTTTTAAACCACAACTGCTTAAACTACACGGAAATTTACCTAAACCCCACATATTTTAGGTCCCAACTCTCAGTAGTGTGAATGCAACCCAGCATCCAAGTTTTCTGTAAGGTAAAACTAGGGAATTCTGAATGGTTTTGGCCATTCGAAGGCGCATTTCTCACGAATGTCGGTTTGTAGTCCTAAATGCTTTATGCCAAATTGTAGCAAATTGATAGCGCTACAAAATACTGAAATAAAAAGCTGCTTAGGGCATTCCAGTCAAGCTAGGAACGGACAAAGGTAGTAGGAAAATAATTTTTTACTCAAAAGAAATTTTTGACCAAAGATTTTTAATCTGCTTTAAAAGTTACCTAAAACCCTCCAAATTTGAACTCTTATCAGTACGAAAAATATTCGAGATGAAAATTTTGGTCATTCCATCATAGTTAAGCGAGCTGATTTTTGGTGGTTTATATCTCGGGTACGGAGCGTCAAATCCTTAAACCTTTGCAGGTTTATTAACGTAACTCATCAATGTCTATTAGTGGACCAACGCACAGCTTTCCACGCAAAAGTTCGAATGTCCAATTGGAATACCAAGACTCGACCGAATCGAGCCTGACTCTTAGAATGTTGGCAAACTTTAACGATGCGCAGCTTTAACCGTTCAAAAGAGCGTACTTGGCATAGTCAAAATTGCGCTTCGGTCTGGAGAACCAAGGATGTATGCAGGGAGGGTCACTTATTCCAGACCGAGTTGCTTCCAGGTACTGCGGGTCTGCGTCCGTGTATCTCACAGAAAACAGCGCCTCCAAACTCTCAACGTGACTCGCTGAGTTCGAACCTTCACCCTCAGCATCAGTCATCGTACCAATCAAGTCAGATCTGATGAGAAGAAACAGTACAACTCTCAGGTGGTACCGAGACACAAATTTGGCATGACTGTCATACATGAGCCGGGGGCGTTACCCTTCGCTCTAGTTCTAAGGCGCCCTACACCTGGGAAAAATTAGGACTGTTTAGGAAAATATAGCTACAATTTTACAAAGATTTTTTACCATTTTTTCGGAAAATTTCACGGCGGCGTTTCTCTAGTTTACTTACACAAAATCGAGCAGTGCTTGGGTACCGGTGTGAAAACATTTCCTAAGCATCAATGGAGGCACAAAATAAAGGTGCAAGTTACTGTAACTACGGCATCACCTAATACGTAATTTGGATCAGGTGTAGCTGGGGGGAAACAGGAACCGATCCCAAACAAAAACTAATGTGTTTAATGATCATAATTAATTATAAATTAACGATTTCTTTCGATAAATACCGATTATCGAAAAAATTTTCTGCAAAATTCCAAAATTTCAAAATCGTCCAAAATGGTCGTGTCATATACCTATCATTTGAAAGCCCTTCGCCTGGCGAGTCTAATGATCACTAAATCAGCATAGGGCACGCCCCGGGGGGCCAGTTTTGCCAAATATAAAAGTACCCCTAGAGACGCATCAGTGTAGGCACGCTCCGGATGGCCTGTTTTCCAAATATAAAAATACCCCTAGGGGACGCATTAGTATAGGTATGCTCCGGATGGCCGGTTTTCGAAATATAAAAATACCTCTAGGGGGACGCATCATTCCGGAGTCGTACAGTCATAAGAAAGTTAATTAATTAATATATAGTCCATTTCTGACCTTCCCTGATTCCCCCCCAGCTACACCTAACCCCGTAATTTTAAAATCAGGCTGTTTTGCTGGTTTCTTAGGCCTAGGTTCAGGCTTGAGCTTAGGCTTATTATGTTTATGAAAGGGTGTGCAATCGATTCAGCATGTCCGAACACACCCCTTCCTTCCACCAACGAAAACCCGATTAAAATCCGTTGATAAACAAGCAAAATAGACCGATTTTTGAAAATACTGTAACCCGGGATACGGTAGTTACAGTTAGGGATGCAAATGGTCATACATGGGCCGGAAAAATCCGGAGGGGGGGGTGGGGGGGTTGAGACCTCGGGGGGGGGGCCGAAAAAAGGCCAAAAAACGCCTATTTTGCCTTAAATAAGCGAAATTTTCTCCCTCCGGGAGGGGGGTGGAAGGCCGAGGGGGTGGTATGGACGGCCGAGGGGGGTATGGCCGGCCGAGGGGGAGGGGTATACCCCCCTTACCCCCCGGCCCATGTATGCAAATGGTATCCGGTATTATTTGGTATTATTCGGTATTATTTGGTATTTTCTAGGTATTTGGTATTATTTGGTATTTGGTATTTTTTCATACCAAATAATACCAAATAATACCAAATACTTTAAATAGCTAAACAGTTAGCTTTTAAGCGATAAATTCTGCATATTTTGCGACTGTAGGGTAAACCGGGGCTACTTTGAACGAATAACGTTTTTTTGAAATTTCAAGCGTACGGATTCAGGTCTTTTAAGCAAGCTAGGATGACCATTCATAATGCAATCGAAAGCTTGAAGTGTGCTCTTCAAAGTGATGTCGGATAGAATGTTGTACGCTCAACCAAAGATGAGTGTGACCAAGTTTTTTTAAAAAAACACATGGGTGTTCAAAGTAGCCCCCCGATGTGGGGCTACTTTGAACACCGTGTCTAAAATTCATTCAGTCAGATAAGATAGGCAAAGGGGCATACATGTAATACGTCCGGGCCGGCCTGAGGGAGGAGGTAAGGGGGGCCTCTGTCTGGAGGGCGTTCAGGGGCGGTTTCGCTCAGGAAAGGGGTACAAAATTTCAAAAATCTCAAAAGACGCCTGAAAATGGGTTTTAGCACGTTTTATAGGCTATAAATCGCTAATTTAAGCTGAAAAATAGCGTTTTTCAGCTAAAAACAAACAAAATACAACAGCAAGGGTCTCTAAAAACACCGAGTTCTCTTAAATGACAGCAGCGGAAACACTGAATTCAGTTACAAAAGGCATTCTATGCGAATTTTAAGCTTGAATTAGTGATTCCTAAGCTAGTTTGTTAGACTGGAGTGGTGTGGAGAGTTGTACTGGAGTGGAGCCGCTTCTAATATTTGTATGTTGGGCTGGGAAGGTCTTCCTAATTTTTTTCCTTGGGGGTGTTGGGTAGGGAGGGGCGAGGGGGTTTACATTTCCAGCTGAGTGGTAATCACCAAACCCCCTAACCACAGAAGCCGAGAATATGCAGAGAAGACAAGGAAATCAGATTTATAAGGGTGTTCAAAGTAGCCCCTTCTCTTCTTCACAGCATAGAAAAAGTTCAGTATGAAATAGCTAGACGATAAGCACACTATTGTAAAGAGAATGGTCTGGGGAGCAAAACAGTATAAAACTTGACTACTTTGGGACATTGGAACCTAAAGTTTTCTCGTCGTAAAGTTTTCGGCTGTTAAGATACCGATATTTTCAAGCAACATAGCACTGCAAACAGCAACAGATCCCTTACTATTTGGTAGTGTCGTGTAGCCTGGAGTCTTTGGCGATAAACTAGCGCAACCAGAGGCCAAAAAGCGAACCGCGGGCGCCATGCGGCGCAAAAATCGCGCAAAACTCACGCCTGTTCAAAGTTGCCCCCCTGTTCAAAGTTACCCCGGTTTACCCTATACCATGTCAGAGCTCTTCTGTTCAGAGTTTTCTCTTTATTTCTAATTTACTAAAAGTTTAACAATACATATACGCAGAACAACACGTCTCTTTACCGTTTCTGAGCAACAAAACAATAAAGAATTCTGACCAGTTTAGCTTATAACAAACAACCACTCATGGAAAATTCTCGGCGACTACTAAACTTCGCAACATCGCAACCAGTCGCAACTTCGCAACCAGTCGCACCCGTTCGCATCCGCCGGGCGCCAACTCTAGAATATAGACGCGAAGATTTATTTGACGATGAAATTGCGCAAAATTAATCAGAAATTCCGGATTATGTTACGAAACAGCAATGTTCTATCTAGTAGAGGGGACACTGTTTGATGGACACTGAGGGGCGGAGCGGATGAAGGACAAGGACATTAAATGAAAATGTATTCAATGCTACAGAAAGCCAGGAAGGAAGACTTGCAGTGTTTTAACCATAAGATTTTGGTAAAAATAGCAATAATCAACTGAAACTGAATAATTTTTGGGCTGAGAATTTCGCTTTTAGGCAAGAATACAATTTTGGTACGACAAATAAGCGTTCGGTTTATTTTACAAAAAAATAACAATTTTTGGATCGGCAACACTGTTACCAGGCTGTACCGATCAAACATACAGTACGACCACAATTAACGCAACACGGCTAAATCTTTGGATTGTGATTGTGCACATAGAAACACGTTTTCTATTCTTGATACAATGCGATCGTAAACCGTAGGTAGGCAGATACTGATAAAAATTTACTTCATTATTGCGTACGTAATGGGGTTAGAGACCGAGCATGGTCGGACGTGACCAAGCTCCGGTCAAGTGAAGATTTGAGCCAGGCGTGCGTGCAGCAAAGGCCCCTGGGCCGGGCCCACCTACAAATTTGAAAATCCGGACCGTTTTCTAATATGTACTGTAGAACACTGTTCGCTTCAGTCTTAAAATAAAGGACCAGCAGTTGATCCGATCCGATCTGATGTGCAGGGGCCTTACGGCCTATGATCAGACTCGTGGCCCATTTCGCAACCCCCGATTTCGTCATCTCGGACGTTTTTCCCTTCTTTCACTGGCCAGCCACTTATAGGCATGCCGTTGGGTGCCAGTCACTAAGAGAGCGCCGGCGTGTTGACGTCATGGTGTCAGCTCCCCACAGCCGCCGGTGCCCCGGTTGGCTGAGCGCCCCCGGCATAGTAGTTTTCTCAAACAGCTCCTAACGTTGTCGATGTTCTCCTCCAACGTGGCATGCTTTGTGGAACGGCTTTCGGTGCAATGGCAGATCCGGTCGGTTCCCTTTTATCTACTCGCTGTCACCAGCTTTTGGTGGCCTGGGTGGGGCTTTGCGTCGTCTAATTCCAGTCAGACTGGTTTCGAACCCACTCCACTACAACAGCTATGGATGCAGGGGCCGCCGTGACTCAGAGGCAGCGAGCTACCAACTGAGCCAACGACGCCACTTGGACCAGCAGTCATCTTACCTGAGAAATGAAATAGCCGTATTACGTACATTGCAGCTATATTAACATTCCTTACCGAAATCGAGCCATACTATGACTGCTTGTAGTCTTACAACATGTGTAAACCTACCGAGTCACGTTAAATCGAACCGCCAACCCAGCGCATTATGGTACGTACTTTCACGCTGTGAGTCCGAGTATTCTAAGAAATATGCTTAAAAGGCCAACTACACTTGTTTATTCAAAAAGCGAAACAAATTTTAAAGTAGATGTTGAAAGATTTATACTCAGCCTTTTGCATTCCAATATGTACTAGTGTTTGTACCTTCGACTACAGCGATGCAAAGCTGGTGTCAAGCGTCGTTTTCTTAAACTGTGGTGGTGGAGAAACAGGCTGCCCTTGCTGTTGATGCGACCCTCATCTTTCATTGAATGTAAAGACACAAAAGAGTAAACTAGGCATCCTTTACATCACGTCATAGCAGCCCTTCTATCAAGAACAGGCACAGGAAAAACAAAAAAGAAGTCGGAAAACTTTTTCTTACACTTTCTGTTTTCTTCGCATCGACGTTCTAGAGTTGGCGCCCGGCGGATGCGAACCGGAGCGACTGGTTGCGAAGTTGCGACCGGTTGCGATGTTGCGAAGTTTAGTAGTCGCCAAAATTCTCAAAAAAGTGGGAGGGGGCCCATGAAACGACGCAAGGCGATTTTGGGGGAAGGGGGGGTCCGAAAAATCGGGATTTTGGTGCGACGTCGTTTATGGACGGCCCCTTTATCGAGACCGAGCCTAGACCGCAAACGTCACAACGTGCTTGCCCATTTCCCGAGTAAGTGAAAAACCATCAAATTCTGCTCGGTTTCTTTCTCGGCATGACTAGATTTCTTTTAGATGCAAAAAAAACTCTTCCACTGAGGCAAAACTTTTATATATTTTTGCTGAAAAAAACAAAAAGTATGACTTTGCGCTCATTCCAAACAGCTAGCGACCTGTTTTCAACTATTTGGAATTATTTGGTATTATTTGGTATTATTTGGTATAGAAAATACCATCTGGTATTTGGTATTTGGTATTTTTTATACCATTTGCATCCCTAGTTACAGTAACTCGTATTTACCATTTTTTGTAGCACGCGTCGTCTCAACGCCCCTGAGCGGGCGCGCATTCGCAGGCAGCCAGCGGCGCAGCACAGGGCAGCACGGATTTGAGCGGCAACTTTAAACCAACTTGCGCGGCCGACCGCCGCACCTCTGCCGTGCTGTGCCGATTGCTTGCTGCCTGCCTGCTTTGCTACACCTTTCTTTTGTCCACGTGCCGTTGAGACCTACGCGCTCACCACCGTTTGCTTGCTGTGCCCACGCAACTTTTGTCTGCCAGCCGACCAACAGTGCAATGTCACTATCCGAGCGCTCTTTTCTTCTCTCTTCCTTCTACGTACACACCAAGCGAGATGGACTTACTCGGTGCTACGTATAGAAACAAGAAGTGATGAGCTCGCCGCAGAATTTCAGATTACCGCACGGTCAAAGCTGAAAGCTAACGGTAAGGGACCGGCAAAGAAATGCTGTTTTTTGCAGAATCAGAGTTAGGATTATTTTCCGAGAAAAGTCCACTCGGCGGCCGACCCTCCTGGGCGCGTGTCGTGTGCTTCAGTGTTGCCAGGTTGGGGATTCCCTCAAATTTAGGGTGACTTTTTCCCATTTAGGAGCAAAATTTTGTTTTGGGGGTTAGGGGGAAAGTTTGGGGGATTTTTCAAAATTCAGGGGGTTTTAGGGGAGTTCAATCTGACTCAAGATCTGTAAAATTCGAGAATTTTTGCCATAAAAAATAAAATTAAGTAAAATTTAACCAGCAAAGCTGTGTCTGCAATGTTTAAAGTTCAAAGTTTATTGCATATGAAAAACTTGTTACGTAGCAAGAAAAATATGCAATTTGGCGACCAGGACAAAACTAAAAGTTCCAGTGCAAGGCGTTTTGCTGGCAGTGCACTTAACCAAACTGCAGTCCTCGATTACTAATTGTTAGTTCAAATACGCCTGCCGAACGAGGGAACTGAATGTACTATCATCATACTAGCAGAAACTGATTCTGCCATTCTTTGGCTTTTTTTATTGTGCTCTCACTTTGGGCTTAGGCTTTGGTTCAGGCTACCAGCACATGTACAGTACGTGTGTCGCAAATTGGCGGTAAACTTCGCCTGGGCCACTTGGCCCATCCAGACTCATTTTGTGCTATCTGGCATCTCCGGTGTGCTAAAAAACCGTGCGAACAAGGTTTGCATTGCACACTTCGTATGCCCATATATTGTGCCTGTTAAAAACTCTCTAGTGCTCTAGTGGTACCACTTCTATAAGTTGTTATTTCTCTGACTGTTAGATGCACATATTGTACGTCTTTTGCAGGCGCAATTATGCTGGTGGCTGTGATACTTCATGCCATTTTCGTTTTCTTTCGTTCGGCTTGCTGGAGCGACCATGTATCTTTCTCGTTCTATGCAATGTGGTGACGTTGGATGCGGTCAAAGTTTCTGCACATAAATGGAGTTCAGCTACAGAGCAATCTGTTCCACGCCTTGCCTTGCCTTTTCGAGTTGACTGGCCTCATTCGGTGCGAACAATTTTGATGTCAGTAGTGCTCGCCGAATAGATAAGACTTTCCTGACTTAACTGCTACTGTGCGTATTTGTTCGTTGATTGTGTGTATGCAAACGGTGCTGATTCTGGTCGCACTGCGTTGCTACTAGTTAGAGACCGGCACGGGCCGCCCGGCAGAGAATTTCAGCCGGGCTGTATGCTTCTATTGCACTGTAGTACCCGCTCAAATGATTTTGCGTGAATTTTGGGCGATTTTCGCTTTCCCGGGCCGGGCCGCCAAAAAGGCGGCCGCTCAGGTCTCTACTACTAGTGTGCAAATGTTGTGTCGTGGGTAATGTAGTTGCTCAACAAATTGAATACAGTCATTCACGTCATAGCCGGTGCGCTGACCTACATGCGACAATACAGCAGAGGAATGTAGCTGAAACGTATGATATCAAGAGAGCTGTATGGACACACTTTGACTTGTTCCTGTTGTGGCTACGTTTCATTTTGTTCCTTTTTAGTACGTAGAACAGTGGAGATAGCGGCCGGAAGGCAGGTTGAGGTGCCTTGGAGAAGGTTTTGGAGTTTTGATTAAACATTTTTAAGTTCAAATAAATCCAAATGTAACGCTGGTGTGTCATCGTGTCCCAGGGAGGCTGCTTTATAAAATTGCATCGTGTCAGTCAGCACGCCGCAGTGCATTTTATCAACACGGATTCGATTCGATGTGACGGGGGGATCGACCTGAAGACAGCCCTACGCGATCAGACTCGTATCAACACTCGCCGGGCGACGTTTTTCGATACGATTATGAATACGTCTTTAAATGTTAGGGACGAACAAGGTGAGCAGGCGCAGAAAGTGGATCTATTATTGATTTGATTGCGTGGCTTGGCTGGCTGACTTTGGCACATGTTGCAGGGCTCTCCGCGCTTAGTCGGCTGCGGGCGCTCGTTTGAATTTGCCGCTTAAATCCGTGCTGCCCTGTGCTGCGCCGCGGGCTGACTACGAATGCGCGCCCGCTCAGGGGCGTTGAGACGACGCGTGCTTTTTTGTAGACCGTTGATGCTCAGGAAACGTTTCCACACCAAGGATACGGTACCCAACGGGCACTGTACGATTTTTTAGGTGGGTAGAAAACTGCAGGAATGCCCCTCCCTGAGGACAGGAAGAGAGGAAACGAGCGGCCTATCTAGCGTCTATGTAGCGTGCTACCTTACTGATTACCGACAAGACAACGTGCTACACACCTACCCGACTGCGTTGGGGAGATCACTCGAATTGCAAATTTTAAACACAGACGACTGAATGTGGTATCAGATGACTGCTGACGATCTCTTGATCATTATTTTACACATCAACATCTAATTACTGCGTGCTATATTCAGCTTTACCTCAAATACGTGTTTTTCGTCTCGGAGCAAATCCTGTAAAACGTGCGACCCAAATTGTAAATCTTTAACAAATATGACCGAATCCGATATCAAACAACACTTTTGACTTCTACTAGATTATTGCTTCACGCACACATCAGCCCATTCACAACCAATTACTGCATGCTATCTCAGATTATGCGCTCCAGTCATATCGCCTTACTTCATCGACTATCGGCCGATTTCCCCCCGGAACCCCACTTGGAATACTTGCTATAAAATTCATATGTATGGACGTACATTCGTGCCCAAGGCCGGATCGGTAGACTGTTACTCTAGCTACAGAATTAGTACAGTTAGAAAGATTGGGATCGAAACCCCAGGACAGTGGCTCCTTTTTGAATGACGAAAAATGCGTCACGACCTCCACTTGCTAAAACAATCCTAGGATTTGAGTTATCTGACACTCGACAGATATGTCTGCCCAAGAGCATATGGGTAGATATGACAATTTTCTATCGATTAAGCATAAGTATAACAGTCTTCTTCCAAGCCCCAGGACGGTGGCCCTTTTTAAACGAAAATCAGCACCACAAAAAATTAGAAAAAGTGTTTTCTCAGTCATCTTTTGAAAGATAGCTACCAATTTGTCCTTGTGAGTAGGCCTGCCTTAGATGCATATTTCGGCGCATTTACTTTCAGAGTTCCTTGAAAAACAAATTTTTTTTCGCTTCCATAACTAAAACTTTCTTGGCATTAAACCTGCATTGCCTACCCTTCTTGGAGCTATAGATCTGTTTTATAGCGCAGCTCAGCGAAGCCATAATGTTAGGATTCTAGCCTATGAGGGCTCTGTTATCGGGCCGGCCTCGGCCTCCCCTCCTTATATGACTACTTAGTGCATCCCACACAAGAAGAGACTTCGTTGGCCTAAAACAGCAAATGATTATCAGTTCTTGCCTGGAGGACCAGTCACCTAAAAATATAACTATGCTAGATGACAGTTTCGATTGGGTTCTGTGGAAAGGATCGGAAAGTCACACCATACACGATTTCAACTCGACTCTGTGGATAGGATCAGAGACTAATGCTGCACCGTGCGGTTAGGTTAGGTTGCGGTTAGTGTGGTTTCAATATGACCAAACTAGACGACTTGCCAAAAGAAATCTCGGAGTCAGTTCGTTGCCCCAAGCTACAGTATGAACATGCAATGCTCACCAATAAGTGCCTATAACGCCCAACAAAAGAACTGGCTGCCTGAGATGAGAACAGTCAGAACACAAAAAGTTCAAAAGGATTCGACAGTGTCAAGAGGCGGTCATGTTCAAGATTAGCCGAGATTCTCAACTGCTGTCACTGCATTCAAACTACCTGTCCTTTACCTGAGCGGCTTTCGGTGCAACGGCAGATCCAGTCGGTTCCCATTTACCTACTCGCTGTAACCAGCTTTCGGTGGTCTTGGACCACGTGACTTTGTGCCGACGACCAACTCTTCGCGTCAAGAGACTTGCCCCGCCGAGTGGATGAGCGCACCACGTCGCGCACAGTGGCTTTGCGGCCTAAACCACTACACCAACTGTGCCGACTCCTGAACCCTATTTGGGGCTTCTAAAACCCTGTTTTGTAGGTTTAGAAACCCAAAAAGGGTTTCGAAAAATCCTCCCCAGAATTCGGCTGGGGGAATTTTATCCGAAAATCGGGCCTGGGGGAAATTTCCCATATTCCGCCAGCTACATGTATGCCACTGCTGATGTTTAAGAGAAATCGGTGTTTTTGAAAGCCCTTTTATCGCATTTTTGCTTGTTTTTAGCTCTAAAACGCTATTTGGCAGCTTAAAATAGCGATTTTTAGCGTCCTTACTGAAAAAAGCGTGTTAAAACGCATTTCCAGGCGTTTTGGAGCGTTTTGAAATTTTGGACCTTCTCTGGACGAAACCCCCCTCGACTCCTCACCTGATCGAAAACCTCCTCCTGCCCGGCCCGGACCTGTTACATGTATGCGGCCCAGCCCTCTTATAGATGCAGTAAAGCGAAGAACAGTAACGGATTCTTCGTATTAGAACTTGTTGTATGTAGCCGAGCAAGAATGTTGCTTGCTATACGAAGTTAAATTTAAGAAGCGTTAGTCCGGTTGTTTTGGGTACGTACATCGAACGACACAGACAGGGATGTTTTTGCAGAAAATGATTTTTAACACACATTTTTAAAAAGGTTTCAGTTCAAAAGACAAAAAAATGCTTTGGGTGTCAGTGGTCTAAGTGCACAAAATGGCATGCATGCCCACTATCGAAAGCTTGCTACATTGAGCAAGTGGCAAACAATGCCTAAAATAAAGTAGGTTTATCACAATCAGAAATATGTAGAAAGAGTACAGATGCACAATATTAAGACCATCTTTCTAAAATAGAATTTATGATTATGGCTGGGCAAGCCCTACACTACACTACAGTCAATCCTGAAAATATCAGCGTGTTGCACATATACTTATTATCACTTGCTGTTCTGTTGTCAATAGACAAATAAGTGCTGCATTAAACAAGTCAGTATCTATTTTCTTGTGGAGTCTCCGGGAATGGTTCCTCTGCTGAAATTGAGGAAAATCTGTTCCAATGTCGTCTGGCACACAGAATAGTCAACGACACGCAGTTTCGTCCGAATTCTTTCGATACCGCCAAAGACTTTGGAGTAAGGCAGATCGAACGAGGGCACATGGAAATGCAGCAATGTTTGGTGAACGTCCTGAAACGGTCAAACCATTACAACTGAAACAATCACTCATCCACCCCACCCACACGCCAATTTCACAGAATCATGCACCCGATCTAGTACTATGGGCATTTTTGTAATGAATCCACCGATTCCTGGGGTTTTGAAGTTTGTTAAGCTTTGCACGATTTTCTCAAATTCATGACGGCTGATTTCCGGGAAAAGTAACCTTGTGATTCTATGATTCTTTCTGCTGCATTCTCGGGAGCGATGTTGTGCTTGGCGAAAGCTTCTTTTGCAGTATTAGCGCCTACTGAAGCCAAGTAATCATTAAAGCAGACGGTTCACGGTCAGCAACTGAGCCAGCCGACGGAGCAGGAGGCGGTCTATTTGGGAGTAATTCGTGAACAGTATGCCAGAGCCGGCTACTGTTCGTTTTGCACTCGGCAAATTTGCCCTTATAATAGTCCTCTCTCGCTTCTCGGCTTAC
This sequence comes from Sabatieria punctata, assembly GCA_030248155.1. Classification (NCBI taxonomy): domain Eukaryota; kingdom Metazoa; phylum Nematoda; class Chromadorea; order Araeolaimida; family Comesomatidae; genus Sabatieria; species Sabatieria punctata. The sequence continues at coordinate 14,944 of JASANB010003452.1, forward strand.
AGACAGAGCGAAGTTTCTGATCCTTTCATATTCCTCCCAGTTTTGCGCGCTGCGTGAATGCACAGCTCTCTTGAGTACTTGGTCTCTGAAGGAGTGGCAGGCTCGTATTTCAGAGTAATCCATAGGTACGTACTGTACTGTAGCCGGACTTTTCGCTCTGGTGCGTAGGCGTTTAGGACAGACAGAAGCAACTTAGCATATGCCGTAGCAGCTTTGTTGCTGTTTTCGGTGCGTAAAGCATCGAGCACAGGAACCCGGTTTGCATTGGCCAGATAAGTACAGAACGCATCGGCATTGATTCCGCGGTACTTTTGTACCAGTTTTAAGGTAATGATGGCGCAAGTTGAGAGCAGAGTAGACAAGGCAGTGATAGCTGATTCCAGAGATGTAAACGTTGGTGTCAATCATGTTGACTGAGTCAGCAGAAGCAACCACCCAGACGATGAGTGTGCGCGTCATGCTCTCATCTTCTCTCAACTAAACGGGTGTACTGACGCACAAAATGATTGAGGGCGTTTTGAGCAAAAACCTCTTGCACGCACTGCACTTCTTTGCTGAGATCACAAATAAAATCTCCATAGATGACGAACATTTTATTGAGCGTATAATAAATGCTCAGCAGCACGACTGATTTCAGTCAGAGCTGATTCCAGTGGAGACAGTGGCGGTCGATAGCAGCTGAGCGGAAAGATAGGAGGAGAATTAATCTGACACACAATTGCTCGTAAACACCTGGCGCACGTACAGTAAGCTCATTGTATAACTATGGCTGCAAATACGTACGTACCGTAGGTGCCCGTTCCGCCACCTCTTTGCCGCACGTGCAGCCGGTCTCAGCGCCTCCTCAGAAAGGTTAGAGTGCCCTACTGAAACTTTATTTTAGTAATTCCAAGAGTATGGCTCTCAGTTAGAAAGGTACAATGTACGAACCGAACTGAGACGTTTGGCTAAGAATCAGCTGCAAATTGGTTGAGATCTACGGACCGACCGTAGTTTACTCTGGAACCCAATTCAGTGGTAACCAGATTACTCCTAGTCTTTGTATAAGAGAACTAAAACTGGTGGTCAGTTGGTTAATAGCACACAGTAGTAACGCTATTAGGCATCTAAGCATTATGGGCTTGGTGGATGATCCAACATGCTCTTTTTGCTTAGAGGAGGAGGAAACCCAGAACATTTGGTCACACAGGCCTGGTGTAGACTTAGTATCCTGAGGCGTAGGTATG